>PVJD01015946.1:0-22995 GCA_004026545.1 Mormoops blainvillei | reverse complement strand
TTTTAAAAGGAACTGCCTGGGACTTCAGAACCCCTCCATATCACTCAGCCACAATCCCTGCTAGTTTTTACAGCCAGAAGTTATGGTGACTTCTCATCCTGGCCCTGGAACTCTGGGCTGGGAGGCCTGGAAATCATCTTGACATTATATAAAATAAAGGTGGAAATAATGAGGAATCACTGTAAAAGTATCAGCAGAACGTTATCTCATTGGCTTCACTTATACAAAATTGTCTTCAAGTAAAAAGTGGATGTAAGGCAGGACTGAAGAGCATGATGCTTTGGAGAATATCACTTTCACCCTGAGTGTGCCATAAAGAAAAGTGGACTTCAACCAGTGACCCTAGGACTCTACCGATGCCCACAGCTACGCCAACAAGTAGATAAGGAGTGGGAAAATGTGTGAGAGTATTTAGCTATGACAGCTAGCCTTCTTTCCCTTCACTGGCTTTTGGTGATAATTTTTAAAGCAGCTTATACGAGTATATCAAATGACCTTTTATCTAGTATTATAGATTCTGCTAGCATTTCCCTTGGCATGGGCACAGCATTTATCCTCCTATACCCCATAAGACCCATTTATTCACCTCAGATTACACAAACCTGTACATGTGGTAAAATATCAATTATGAACACACACATAAATACATGTAAAAATCAGTGAATTGTGAACAAGGTCCATAGTTTAGTTAATAGTTTTGTAACAATGTCAATGTCCTAGATTAAAAAAAATTTTTTTTTAATATATTGATTTTGGAGATAGAGGAAGAGTGAAAGGGAGAAACATTGACATGTTGTTCCACTTATTTATGCATTCATTGGTTGTTTCTTGTATGTGCCCTAACTGGAGATTCAACCTACAACTTTGGCGTATTGGGACAATGTTCTACCAACTGAGCTACTCAGCCAGGGCTTCAGTGTCCTGGTTTTGATAATTATACTATGATTTGTAAAATGTTGCCAATGGGGCAGATTGGGTGAAGGGTATGTGTGAACTTTCTCTCCTATTTTTGCAACTCCTATGCCAGTCTAAAATTACTTCAAAATAAAAGTATTTTTAAAAAGATTTTATTTATTTTTAGACAGAGGGGAAGAGAAGGAGAAAGAGAGGGAGAGAAACATCAATATGTGGTTGCTTTTCACGTGCCCCCTACTGAGTACCTGGCCTACAACCCAGGCATATGCCCTGACTGGTTTCACAGGCTGGTGCTCAATTCACTGAACCACACCAGCCAGGGCTAAATGTATTTTTTTTAATATAGAGAATTCCTTGCAGAACTGGTCATCTTAAAATCTTAGGGTCTAAAATATTTACTTAATGTTTAAAATTTTAAAAAAACAATAAAACCAAGTGTTGACAAGGATATAGCAAAATGGGAACTCTCATAAGCTGCTGGTGACTATGTAAATTGATACAGTGACTTCAGGAAAAACCGCTTGATAATTACTAATGTTGATGGTATCTATACTACATAAAGCAGGACTTCTACTCCTAGGTGTATCCCAATTTATATAAAAGTCGAAAGCAGGTAAAATTATACAGTTAGAAGTGAATTAATCTATAAAAAAAAAGGATTAATGATTGGGAAGGGGCATGATGGGAGCTTCTGGAGGTGTTAGTAATATTCTATTTCTTGAGCTGTATGATGAGCTGTAAAATGATTAAATGAGCTATACACAGCTATTTTGTGTACTTTTCTGCTTGTCTGTTATACTTCAAAACAAAAAAGAAAGAGAAATGTAGAAAACGTCTCAATGATTTAAACATCATTTCTAAGTTTATCAATACAAAATGTGACCAAGACTTCTGGTCAAGATGGAGGCATAGGTAAACATGGCTTGCCTCCTTGCACAACCACATCAAAATTACAACTAAAATATAGAACAACCATCACTCAGAACCGTCAGAAATTGAGTTGAATGGAAGTCTGACAACTATGGAATAAAGAAACCACATCCATCCAGACTGGTAGGAAGGGCAGAGATGCATAATGGGCTGGTCCTACATCCACATGTAATGGATAAAAATTCAGGAGGGATATCATGGGAGTGAGGAGTCTCAGCCCCTCACCAGGCCCCCCAGCCCAGGGTTCCAGTTGCAGGAAAAGTCCCCATACCTTCTGGCTGCAAAATCCAGTGGGGACTGAGTCAGTGGAAGAGCAGTTCCCATTAAAGAACCCACACGCAGACTTACTCAGGCTCACTTCATCTGAGCTCCAACACCAGGGTAGCAGCTTGAAAGGCACCAGTGACAAACAGGGAGAAACTGAAGTATCTGGCATCAATGCAGGAGCTAGGGGACAGCTTTTTCCCAGACAGAAAGGCGGGCAGAGGCCATTGTCCCTTTTCTGAACCCTCCCCCCACAGAGCCACAGAACCAGCAGGCAGAAGCTATATCTAAGACTCCACCAACCTGGCTAACACTGTTTGCCCCACCCCTGGAGATCCCCTGAGGCTCTGTCCCCACCCAACTTACCAGCCCACCCATGCTGTTAACAGTGGCTTTTCCATATAAATGGCTGGTCTTGGCTCCTCCTTCACAATTTCCTAAATTCTATCAAATAAGCTACAGCTGGCCTCAGTGAACCGCCATTCCCCTTACCTCTTGCTAAGTTGGCCCAAGATGAGCTCTAGCAGCAGCCAGCCTAGATTCGCAACTTGGTTTGGCTTCGTCTGGGAATCTCCAAGCCTAACTCAAGTAGCAGCCATTTGAGATCGCTTTATAGGTTAGGCAGTGTGGCCTTGGGCAGAACACTGGTGGGGGCTGAACTTTGCCTGCACCAGCTGGGAAACCCCAGAGCCTGCACACCCAGTGGACAGTTATGGACCACACTGGAGCACCACCACCCTGTCTCTGTACAGCGGATCCTCCATGGAGGGCAGAGGTTGGTGGTCAGTGGCCACAGCCAGTCCTTGCAGCTGACTGGCCTGGGTAAATCCCTCTCATTGATCTGCCAACAACAATCAATGCTCAACTACAAGAAGAGAGTGTACTCAGCTCACATGGAGGGTACACCTTGAGTACCCAGCTTGGGTGATAGGGGAGGCTGTGCCCCTGGACCCTACAGGACACCTATAACATTAGGCCATGCTACCAAGACAGGGAGTCATAGCAGCTCTACCTAATACACAGAAATATACACAGGGAGGCTACTAAAATGAAGAGACAAAGAAACATGGCCCAAATGAAAGAACAGATCAAAACTCCAGAAAAAGAACTAAACGAAAAAGAGACAGGCAATCTATCAGATGCAGAGTTCAAATCACTGCTTATAAGGATGCTCAAGGAACTTAGTGAGGACCTCAACAGCACAAAAAATATTCAGTCTGAAACAAAGGATATACTAATTGAAATAATGAACAATTTACAGGAAACAACAATAGAATGGATGAAGCTGAGAATCAAATCAATGATTTGGAACTTAAGGAAGCAAAAAACAACAAATCAGAACAAGAAGAAAAAAGAATTAAAACACAATGAGGATAGGATAAGCAGCCTCTGGGACAACTTCAAGCATTCCAACATTTGCATCATAGGAATGCCAGAAGGAGAAGAGAAAGAGCAAGAAATTGGAAATGTATTTGAAGAAATGATGAAAGAAAACTTCCCTAATTTGGTGAAGGAAATAGACATGCAAGTCCAGGAAGCAGAGAGTCTGAAACAAGATGGATGCAAAGAGGCCCACTCCAAGACACATCATAATTAAAATACCAAAGGTTAAAGATAAAGATAGAATCTTAAAAGCAGCAAGAGAAACGAAGTTAGTTACCGACAGGGGAGTTCCCATAAGACTGTCAGCTGATTTCTCAAAAGAAATTTTGCAGGCTAGAAGGGGCTGTCAAGAAATATTCAAAGTCATGAAAAGCAGGGACCTACAGCCAAGATTGCTCTACCCAGCAAAGCTATCATCTAAATGATAGCTTTGCTGGGTAGAGCAATCTTTAGAACTGAAGGGCAGATAAAGAGCTTCCCAGACAAGAGAAAACTAAAGAAGTTCATCATGACTGAACCATTATTACATGAAATGTTAGAGGGACTTTATTTAAGAACTTATTTATGAACTTACTGTTCATAGATCAAAACTATGAACAATAAAATGACAATAAATACATATCTATTAACAATGGAATCTATAAAACAGACTAAGCAAACAAGAAGAGAGGCAGAATCATGGATATGGAGAGTATTTTGATGGTTGCCAGATGGGAGAGGGGTGTGGGGGAATGGGTGAAGAGGTGAGGGGATTAAGGTGTACAAATAAGTAATTACAGAATAGCCATGGGATGTGAAGTACAGCATAGGAAATGGAGTAGCCAAAGAACTTAAATGCATGACCCGTGGACCTGAACAATGGTGTGGGGATTGCTTGAGGGGAGGTGGTGGGTTGAGGTGGGGGGCAAAATGGGAAAAATTGGGACAACTGTAATAGGATAATGAATAAAATATAATTTTTTTAAAAATCATAAAAATTCTCTTTTAAAAATGTGGCCAAGTCATCTGGTCAGATGGAGTTACAGTCTCTGTCTCAAAGGTGGATGGGGAACTGGGTGTGAGGTCAGGGGGGAGTTGCCTCCTGGGATATAAGAAAAGTAAACTGAGGAAATTTTCTCCTGATTTCTTTCTGCATGTTTTAAAGCTCATTCAACTTGCCTTAATGCCTAGGTATCCAAAAGAGCTAGTCTTCTGGGTATTTCAGCTTTCATTTGGTAACATATAGCTGAATTATGCTGCTTATCTTCCCACCTGGCTGTCCAAACTTTCCACATTTAGCTCAACATTCTAATTTACCTATAAAATATCTTCTACTTTATTATGAAAAATAATTTTACAAAATAAAAGTATTATACTCAGCCAGTTGCCTCATTCCAAATTTCCTTAGGGTGTTTATTGATGAGATGTATGATAAATATTTACCTGGTTGTGATTAGTATCTATATACTTTTTTTTTTCACTTAACCTTATTTTCCTACACATTTTTCCCTTTGAGTTCACCTATTTGTCATAGTAGGCAGCTACAAGGTATTCTGTCTTAATTATCTAGTTGAGCCTTTTTTTGACTTAACTGATTCTAATGTTCAGAGGAAGCACAATTCCTCTGTATCCATCTCTAATAGGTCAACACAGATGATTTGTTTCACTTCTGCTTCTTCCTTAAAGTTGCAAGCCCACTATTTTCACCAGCTATATCAAAACAGGGCTCATAAAGTGACAGGTTAGAATGTGTGGATCCTCTCAATTTCTTACCAATTACATACTGACCCTTCGCACCTTGTTTCATTTTATACTGTTTATTTGTATAGGACCCATTGCAAGCTGTTATTATATTTTGGTTATTTCATGGTCAGGAGCCGAAAGTGAAGGTATGAAAACCTGTGAACTCCAGGCTACGACTCACAGTGGAAAGCAGACCACACTCTGTACCTCATTCCTTCTTCAGCACAAGTGTCTACAGGAAAGAGTGGGGAGGGGTAAGAGGCAGGACCATCTGTTCTTCAACAAATTTTAACTTTACCCTCTTCATCTGAATCTAGTCTCCCTCATGTAAATACACAAAGGATATTGCCAGGTAGCTTCTCTCCATGCAGTACTCACATCATCCAGATTAGAGAATCTGGCCAAACTGATTCAACACTTTAAAAGTATGAATATGCAAAATATTTAGTAAATTTATTTATGATGCAAGTACATGTTATTAAAATGTGTTTTGGAGTTTTATTGAATAGTGTCAGATAATGAGGATCTGGGAACGTACCTAAATTTCCCAATTGTGTCTTAGGCAAACAACCCCCTCCTAAAAATATTTTCACAATATGTGGTGTTCCCCTGAAACAAAACTTCTACTTAATAAAAGCAGAGTTCCTGTGTAGTCAACATCTTCAGTGTCTACTGCATGCATGACAATGTTTTCGTGCAGACCCCAGGCCCACCAGGGGGCGTTCGCTCCCTGTCTAACCAGACTTCTCCATCAGCGACACAGAAAATCCAGGTTAAATTTGACTTTCACACTCAGGAAGTGTGAGCACTCGTTCACATTTAATCCACAAATATTTACCAAGAATTTTCTGTTCTGTCAGGCGTGCGGGTAGGTTCGCAAGATACAGTGGTGAGTTAGATACAATTCCTAATACCAGACACTTGGGTCATACCAAAGACTGAAAGCAAACAGCCAGCTATAACAGAGTGGGTAAGTTTCTAGGTCTGTTAAGTTCGTTGTTTAAATACTGGTGCCAAGCCTTAGAAGCGGGTAACAATTCATTAAGAGACCGGATGGTTTACGCTCTGTATTCCAGGCCAACGATCTCCGCCCTCAAGGCATTATGTAAGTCAGAGCCAGAGGTCTGTCCTTGGGTGAGTGGCTCCGTAAGTCACCTCCGTAATTTCAAATCTCTCGCAACCCCCCATTTCTCTGCTAGCCCGCCCAGGACTTCTTGCAGTTCTTTTACAGTTCACTTCTGCCGCAGGTCGACACTTCAGTTGCCATAAGACCAAAAATAAGAAATCACTGACGATTACCAGCCACAGCTGGCTCCGCCCATTATTTTTCCAATTTAAAACCAGCGGGCTTTTCCTGTTCTGGATTCCTAGACTTCCTGTTCTAATTCTCGCGACAATTACAAAACAACGCGTGACGTTCGCTTCCCATCCCTCTTTTGAGTTTGAGAGACCAGGTGACAGTGTACCTGTCTTCGCCCACCTCATCAGGCACTTCCGGCCAGAAGTGGCGTGTGCGCTGCTAGGGAACTCCTAAGTGAAAGGGCTTAGACAAGGTCAGGCCTGGAGTGGGAGTTCCGGACCGTACGCGGGAACTTGATCGTCCGGGCCTCCTGTACGCATGCGGAGCCGATCCCCCTGGGCGGTCTCGAGGCCCAGGACCACCTCTGAACTTGGGGGTTGGTCAGGAAACCCTTGCTCGAGTTGCTCTGTTCCTGGCCAGGTCCTCCTGGCGAGCCTGACTAAATACAGTCTCCTCCCCGGCTGCAGAGCACAGTTTCCGCCCCCTAGAAACTGAACTTCAGCGCGGCTTCTGTAAGCCGCTTGGAGCCAGAGGGGCGGGGCGGGGCCTGGCAGACCCCCGGTAAGGCAGGCGGGCGTCCAGAAATGCTTTCCTCCCCTTCCCCAGCCCAGAGTGCCACGGTGGCGCTGGTGGTGGCTGCGAGACCGTACGTCTTCGGCCTTGCAAGCCTCGCAACCGTAACCTGTAATCCGGACCCCGGAGGCGCCCCGCCCACCTTTTCCTGCGGCCGTCGCCTCGGACCTTTAATCCCTCTGCTCAACCGCGGTTAAAGCACCTGCCGGATGTAGGGAGGGAGGAGGAAACCAGATGTGGGGAGGCTGATGTAAGCGCCCAGTCTCTGGTCGGCGCCTTGGTGGGGAAGCTGGATGTACAAGCCTGCAATCAGTCCCCAGGAAGCCAGTTTTGGGCTGCGGGAAGACAAAGTTGCGTGGCCCTGCCCTATATGAGTTCCCGATTTGGCACCAGAGTTCCGACCCCTGGGACTGTAAAGTCAGATGGGACAGGGCCTAGCTGGTCAGCCAACTCTTCGAGCTTCACAGCCAGCCCCTTAGCCCCTACTTTCAACCCCCACCCTACCCCGTCTCTGGTCCTCTCCCAGCTTCGGTGTCCGGTTACGGCTCCTCTATTCTCACTGTGACTTTGGCCCAGGCTGAAGGAAGTGGCCCAGGAGGGTCCTGTGCAGCCGCATAAAATTGGCAGCTTCAAAACTAGAGGATAGGGTGTGTGCGGGGGGGTGCTACGTCTAGGGGCGGGGAGAGGGGCGGGGGAGCTGCTGAGTCCAAGCCCGTGGGCTCTCTCAGAGATCTTCAGGCCGGAGGAGAGGTGGCTTGCGGGCCCAGCCGATTGTTCTCTGCTTTCTTTCCGCTGCCTACTTTTTCCGACTGGAGTCACGATTGCTCTGAAGGGCTTAGTCCCGGACACTAGGTGAGCGCTCTGGACCCCAGGACATCACCCGCCTCCCTTCCAACCCTCATTAACAACTCTTTACTTCTCGTGGGCCATCCCTTCCCACCCACCTCTAGGGCAGGAAACTTCTTGAGAGTTGGCTGGTGTGTAGCAGTGGTGCTGGGGTGTGTGGGTGTGTGCGCGTGCGCGCGGCTGAGCTTTATCACCCCTTTCTCTAACCTCTCCCTAACCCCCAAGAACAGCCCAATCAAATACTACCCATCATAACTGGATGACCCCCATGCCTCGGCGTTGAGGGTCTACTTGACTCCAAGGTAGCAGGGGAGGGGACAGTGCTAGAGTCAAACTTTGGTACGAGTAACAGTGAGGTTGCTTCTGACCTCCTGACCTGGCTTCCCTCCCTGGCAGGGTGCACGAACCCGCTGATGCCGAGTGCTCACAGGGCTTCCATCTAACCATGCCACAGCCGCCCGCAGCTACCTTGGCGCTGCCCTTGCTACTGCTACTGCTGGTGGTGCGGGAGCTGCCCCCAACCGGCGCGCGGCCGTCCCCAGGTCCGGATTACCTGCGGCGCGGCTGGCTGAGGCTGCTGGCGGAGGGCGAGGGCTGTGCTCCCTGCCAGCCAGAGGAGTGCGCCGCGCCGCGGGGTTGCCTGGCCGGCCGGGTGCGCGACGCTTGCGGCTGCTGCTGGGAATGCGCCAACCTCGAAGGCCAGCTCTGCGACCTGGACCCCAGCGCCCACTTCTATGGGCGCTGCGGTGAGCAACTTGAGTGTCGGTTGGACGCAGGTGGCGACCTGAGCCGCGGAGAGGTGCCGGAACCGCTGTGTGTCTGCCGCTCACAGCGCCCGCTCTGCGGTTCCGACGGCCGCACCTACTTGCAGATCTGCCGTCTGCAGGAAGCGGCCCGAGCTCGGCCGGACGCCAACCTCACTGTGGCGCACCCAGGGCCCTGCGAATCGGGTACGGGTCTCCTACCCACAGCCCTTTGAAGGAACCTCGAGGCATTGCTGCCCCTGGCCCCCCGACGGCACTAGTTCCTGGCCAGCGGAGAGAAAATGATGAGGCCTGGAGTGCAGTATAAGAAAGAGCCCATTTTCGCTGCTCGTCAGTAGAGGCCCACGGCCGTAGGTTCGGGTCTGGAGCTTTTCGTGAAAAGCTCCAGACGCGCTGGTAGGGACCAACTGTGAGGGAGCAGAGGCATAGCCAATTCTTGTCCTCGAAATTGACAAAGTGAAAAAACTCACAGACTTTGCCCCAGACCGCTGGAGTCCAGGCAGGGAGGCTTGGGTTCCCGTGAGATGCAATCAAGTTTCATTTGGGCTGCTTTATATTGCAAGCCGGTAACAGTCTCCCTACCCAACCCCCTTCTGCGCTCAGGGATTAGTGGGGGAGGGGGCTCTTCTAACTCCTCCCCCCATCCCAGAGAGCTCAGGGCCATTCAAGCCTCAAGTTTTATTTGGCGGCTTTAGTAACTTTCACTTCCTGAGCTCCTTTGACCGTCCGTCTGGGCTGAGACTGCCAGGAAAACAAACACCCTGCGGGGGGTCCCAACACTTTCTCCCGCAACTCCAATTCGGTTTCAGGTTCTCTGCCTTTGCCTTTTGGGACGCGCCCAGCCCCAGAGTGAGGTGGGGGAAGGGCGGCTTTTTGGGCCTTTGGCAAGTGGACCTGGTTAGAAAAAGGGGAGGGTGGAGGAGGGAGGTGTCAGTTACAAATACAGGGATAGGGGCCTAGAAGGTGGAATGAGGACAGGGGAGCAATCTGGGACAGAGTGTGGCTGCCATACTGAGGTGTGGGTCTGCGCTTGGTTTGTGCTTCGTGTCTGCACATACATCTCCATTCTGCATTTACACTCTTGTGTGTACCTGCATCCACATTTGGTATACGTGTCATGTGTTCGTGGAGGTGTGTTTACCCACAGACATATTCACAATGGTTCATAATGGGGTCTTTGCTGGGCTGGATGTACCATCCTGTTCTCAGGCCTCCCACCTCCACCCCCAGAGCCCCAGATCGTGTTGCACCCATACGATATTTGGAATGTGACTGGGAAGGATGTGATCTTTGGCTGTGAGGTGTTTGCCTACCCTATGGCCTCCGTGGAGTGGAGGAAGGATGGCTTGGACATTCAGCTGCCTGGAGATGACCCTCACATCTCTGTGCAGGTAGGGGAAGGAAGCAGAGCTTCCCTGGGGCAGCACAGGGCCCATCTAGAAGGACTTTGCTGACTCCTCCTCTGTTTACAGTTTAGGGGTGGACCCCAGAGGTTTGAGGTGACAAGCTGGCTGCAGATTCAGGCTGTGCGTCCCAGTGATGAGGGCACCTACCGCTGCCTGGCCCGCAATGCCCTGGGTCAGGTGGAGGCCCCAGCTAGCCTGACTGTACTCACACCTGGTAAGGGGGACTCTGAGCTCTGGGGGCAGGAGAGGATGGTGGTGGATTTGGGCCCTTTAGTGTGTATCCATGTGTGTATGTGCATGTGAATGCACATGCCAATGTGGCTTTCCCACAGACTGGGATACATGGGCACCAAGAGCCCCTCTTTTCTGACCTCTCCTTTGCCCACATGTGTTTGCAGACCAGCTGAACGCCACAGGCATCCCCCAGCTACCGTCCCTGCTCCTGGTTCCTGAGGAAGAGGCTGAGAGTGAAGAGGGAGAGGATTACTACTAGGTCCAGAGCCCTGGCCCATGGGGGTGGGCGAGTGGGGATAGTTTTCATCCCTGCTCTCGAAGAGATCTGGAAAGGGGGAGCAAGGCTCCTTAGCAGATTGCTTTAATGCTTTTAGTAGGGGGGGAGACAAAAATTGGAGGGTAAGGAGAGAGGCAGAGACTAGGGTATAGGGGCGGCGGGATGCAAAGGGGCCCTTGCAGGAGACACACAGGCCAACTAGGAAGAAGGCAACAGCTGCCTTCTGGTCCCTAGGCTGGGTGGGGGGTGGGGCCGGGTAGAGTGGAGCAGAAATGAAAACAGCCGACAGCAGGTTCCTCCCTTGCTTTCCAGCCACACTCCCTCCAGCCCTGCTCAGCCCGTCTTCCTGCCAGCCCCGCCGCATGGCTCCTGCTGTTATTTTCCTAGTCCCCAGTCTTTGCCTTGCCTGTTTGCTGTTTCTCAAAACTAACCTTCTAGAAATTTCACTCTCCTAAGTCCCAGTTGCACTTACTAACTGCAGTCCTCTTTGCTGCTTGCCAACTGCTATCCAGGAGAGTACAGTGGGGCATGGGTAAGTTCGGTGCAGTAAGATGGGCATTTGGTCATATCTCATTTCCCCTGTCATTCTGGAAACTCCATATCTTGTATCACCTTGTATTGGACAATGCCTAGCACAGGACTAGGCACAGTAAGCATACAATAAAGATTTGCGAACAAACTGAGACACACAAATGCACAGATGGTTCATGCAGATGTGCACATGAAGACTGAATTTCATGGCAGTAAGACTCTGGCTTCCAGAAGCTGTAGGCCCTATTCCCTAAGCACATGTCTGCCAGATGTACAGAGAGGATACTTGAGCTGGGGCCTACCCTGCCCTCTAGGGAGGAAGGCTGGAGCCATCTGGGTGGAGGGAGGCTATCCTTCCCCAATCCCCACTCCATTGGAGCTGGTCGAGAGATAGTTTGATTGCCTGCCCCTCTATCTCGCCCTGGTTTCCTCTCCAAACAGAGTGGGAAATTGGGTCTATGTGGGGAGGACCCAGTATGAAAGCATAAACTGAATGGAGGAGGGGAGAAGTTTGACTACGTGCATGGGCCACGCACGCCCTAGGATTCCCCTAGGAATGCATCCATTCCCTGCTGAACACAAAGTCATGGTAAACTGGTTTCCTCATCTGCCCCAACTGTGACCTGTTCTTTCTGGCTGAGGAGCTGGACTCTTTCGCTATCCGTCTCTCTCTACATTCTCCTTACCTAGCCGAGGGACACTGGTAAGGCGTAGTGTTTATTGACTGATCGAAGGAGAAGACGAAAGCTTAAATTCTGAAGCCACGTAGGTTGGCGACGGCCTTCTGCGCGCCCGGGCTACGCCCGGAGCCTGGCGCCACCACGGGAAAGATCGCAGTTGGTTCGGTGTCTGAGCTTGTCTTCTGGGGCCCAACGCAGGAGCCCGGCCTCCGGAGAGGGGCGTGGTCTGGAACCCCAACCCCAGGGCTTGGCCGCCCCTCTCACGGAACAGCCAGGCT
Source organism: Mormoops blainvillei (assembly GCA_004026545.1). Lineage (NCBI taxonomy): Eukaryota > Metazoa > Chordata > Mammalia > Chiroptera > Mormoopidae > Mormoops > Mormoops blainvillei. The sequence goes on along the minus strand of PVJD01015946.1, from coordinate 10,892 downwards.
CCTCCAGCGGCTTAACCAGAGGACTGCTCTTACTGCCTGGCTGGAGCCCCGTGGCTCCAGGAGCGGCGCTCAACATACTTGGGGCGAATTCCAAGGCGACCGCGGAAGCAGGGATCTGAGCGGTGTGGCGGGGGTAGGGGCCTCGTGCTGTTCATTCGTTGTCCAAACCAGGAGGTGTGCTCGGCTCTGAAAGAGGGGAGGGGTCTGGCTCCTGCAGCTGCCTGGGAATCCGCCCCTGGTGTGTTCTTCGAGGGCGGGGGAGGGGCGGGGGTGGGGCGGGGGTTGGGGGTTGCTGGGGGACTCCCGCGTAGCAGGACTCCGAGGCGCCCCCTGGCGGGCCCATCGATCCTATTGCGCCCACCTGCAGACCAGAGGCTCCACCTGACCCTAGAGGGTCACACACGCTGCCCGGAACCCGTATTCCTTGATCGCTTTCGTAGCAAGTTCTGGTTTAGCCTCCTTACAGCCTCAGTTTCCCGTTGCATGTTCCTACTTGTTCAGGCTTCATAGCCTGGAATAGGAGGAACCCCTGCTGCGTCCTCTACACCCTCACCACCGCCGCCTCCGCTCCAGCGGACGCGCTTTAATAATGTCGCTAGAAAGTGACACGCGATTTATTATTAAAGTAATGCGGGGACGGGAAAGGTTTAATAAACGCGCTGCGATGCCGAGGATTATTCGCCGCAAATAAATGAGAGCGCGGGCGGCGTTTTAATAAATAATTTCCCGCTGCTCCCGGGGGAAGAGAGGGGAGGAGGAGGGGGAAGCTGAACTGCTGCCAGAACTCCCGGCTTCTCCTCCCCATGGGTTTCCAAGACTTCCCCTCATTTTTCGTCCTAGGTTGCTCACAACCGACGTGTGAGGTTCCAGAAAAGCTGACTCCGAGTGGCCAGGGCCTAGAGAGAGCCTGTGTCCCACCCCACTTCCCCCACCTCTGGGATTTTGAGTAGCTTGTTTAAAATGAGCGAATACACTTCCAGAGATCCAGAGTTAAGACCAGACCTGGGCGGGAAGTGTTAACCAGGACTAGACCCTTCCAAGCCGAGAGTCCCAGGGCCCAGGGCCCAGGGTCTGGCCATCCTCCCAGCTTTTGCCCGACCCAGGCTGGGCGTTCAGGGCAGGGCGTAGAGAGTAGCCGAAGGGGGACCATGAGTACAGGTGTGTAGATGTCATGTGTGTGCAAGTGACCGTTGTGGGGCTGGGGCCACTGAGTCTGGCTGCTGTTACTACGAAGGCCCGGGGAGGAAGGGCCTTTGAGCTTGGTATGAACCTACGGAGTCCTGGTGAAGCCCACCCCCGGCTCGCTGGTGAACGGGTATGGATTTGATGCTCGGGCGAAGCAGAATTGGAGCCCCAAGGGGGCATCCGCCCCTTCTATAGAAGCCTGGAGGTCCAAGAGTATGAACTGAATCTCGGAGAGAGCTGGGATTGCAGACTTTGGGGGCTAAGGACACGCCCACCGCGCTGCTGGGTAGGGGAGACGCGAAAGCTCGCGCGGTGCACTGGCTCCGAAAGTTCTGTGCCTCGGACCGGAGAGTCAACATCTCTGGCGACACCTCTGGCAACACTTGGGAGTACAGGAAGTGGCGAAAGAGTGCTATCTGGTGGATGTTTCGGGTTATGGCAGCCAGATCGGGGCTAGGCGCCTTTAGACAGTTAAGTAGGCTGGGAAATTTTGAGTAAAAAGGTGCTTCTATTTGTATTCATTTATGTATGTGAAGGTGTACATGTATGTGTAGTATATATGTGATATCTTCTCGTGATATCTATGGGTAATATACATGGTCCGGCACAAATAACGTCCCTTTTTATTACAAAATCATAAGCTTATAATTCCGTAACATAACAATATCACACTCAAGCACACCATATGACATTTTAGGTGAAATTTCAAATTGCTGTCCATCTCGTGTGAGACATTCGTGTACCCTACCAACCACACTCAGGCAAGCCTTACTTCTGCCAGACCCTGTATATTTTATGTTCATAGTAGTGATATGTGTATATGTATGCCTATATGCACTACATATGAGGTATATGTATACATGAATGTATGTACATCACAATGTATGTTATGTATGTGAGTTATCTAAGTGCATACATATATAAGTGGGTAACCGTATAGGTGCATATAGGTAAGTGCGTACATAGCATTATATATGGGTATATTATTATATGTGTATATAGCTGTATGTATACATTTATTTGCAAGTACTTGTTCCATCATGTGCCATTCTTTCAGCAAATATTTCTTATGTGCCAGCACTGCTGTATAGGGCTGGAGGTACATCACAGAAAAACACATTGTCCCTACCCTTATGGAGCTTACCTTCTATTCTAAGATGTACATGTAAATAAATTATATACATGTATATGTAACTCTTTTTCTGTGTGAGGAGTAGGCAGGCTTAAACGTTCTGGTGGGCTTGAAGATTTCCCATTGTTTTGCTCAAAAGCTCAGGTCCTGTCACTGAGGACTATTCTAAGTGTGCAGGCAGCTAAGGACAGAAGAAAAGAGGCTGGAGACATAGGCTGATTACCTGCTAGGATGTATTTTGGTTGTTTCCTCAGCCTTCTGAATGACTAGATTCTTTCTAAAATGGGGAACAACTGTGTAAGTCCATATAGAGTAAGAAAATGTGAATGAAGAGCAAGTCTTACCTCTCAACTCAGTGCAAAGTACCTTAGGAGGAACACTGATGGGCTGGGGATGGATGGGAATGGGGTCTGGGAAGCTGGGGGTAGAAAGAGTTTCTTGGAGGGCAGTGATGAGGGCATTTAGAGACTGGGAGGCATCAGGTCTGGGATTCAGTTGCAGATAATGAGGGTGGTTTGAGAACTCTTGTGGGAGAGGGTGGGTTGGTGGACAGAGATGGAGCCTGAAGGAAATAATGAGGTCAGGATCAGGGATGGAGTCGGAGGGGCAGAGTGGCTCTAGTGGCGGGGATACACCAGTCTTGGGGTGGAATTTGGAGGTCAGCTCAGATGGAGCCATCCCTTCCTTTTTCCCACCCCTCCCTTGTCCATGCCAGGGTCCCTAATGTTCTCTAACCCTCTCTATACTCAAACCGGGTCCCAGATGTACTGGTAGTAGAGGAGAAGAGCTCAGGCTCCAGGGCTTGTCCTGGCTTAGATGACTCACCGGGAGTGGTAGGGGGGAGGGGAGGCAGGAGTCCCAACACCACTGTCCCATGAAGACTTGTCCCAGCTACCTGGGTCATTGACAGTCCAGCTGCTATGACCAGCTTCAAGTTTGGGTTCAGTCCAGGGGTTTCAAAGAAGGATGGGGCCTGGACCTGGAAAAGGTTACAGAACACGCCCTCCCCCCAAAACACACACACATATGCACACATTCCTGGGACTCCTTTGGGAAAGGTGCTTCTGAATAATTTCTTCTTTGCTTCCCATCTTTCGCTAGATGTTTTCAAACACAATCTAGGCCATGAGTCTCTAGGTGCCATCCTCGCTCTTGGTCTGTGGTAACACCTCCTGCCTGTCCCCTCCCTTTTCAACCTGCCATACTGGACTGCTTCATCCTAAGACCATGGTTTCTGTCCTTTCATTGCCTCTCCTCCCTTCCTTCACTCCCTCTTTTTCCTCCAAGACTGAGATCTTAGATCTCTAGCCTGAGAGGATGAAGATCAAGGTTAATTCCTGGCTTAGATTTAGTCTTGACATTTTGTCTGCCATCTGGGCAACTAAAGTCTCTCTGCACAGGATGAACAGTTATGGAAGTCAGTATTGGTGACAGGTATTATCCCACAATCAAGTCTTACCCTGTCCCTTTGGTGATCAGCTCTTTGGGAGGCAAGATGGGACTCTGGGTACTGAAGTGAGGTCTGGAGTCCCTCGGGAGAAAAGACAGGGTCTCTTGGAGAAGTTATGTGGTTTCCAAGATGAAAGGTGAGGATTCTAGGGACAATAACCTCTACCTTCCACCTGCCTGCAACCGCAGATCACTGGAGCCGGGCTGGAGAAAGGCCTACAAGTCTCCTGGACTCAACTGGCCCTTGGAGGGACCCAGGTTCCAAGTCCAGCTTTTCCCCTCCTCACATCTGTCCCCCACTGTGTGAATTGGTGTCAGAAGGGGCAGCAGTAGGGGGTCTCTGGGGGCAGTGGTCTCTGAAGGGATGGGTCTTTGGGAACAGAGCTGACCTCAGGTCAAAATGAGGGGACACGAGGTTTTGCAGTATGGGTTTGAATCTCACTTCTGCTTTTTAAGTGCAGGCCTTGGGCAACTTTCTTAGCTTCCCTTCTACTGTGTCCTCCTCTGCAAATAGTGATAAAACTTACTCTTTAGAGGTTGTGATGAGATTAGAGATCTTATAAATAATGTCTCTGGAACACAATAGGTATTCAACGGATGATCATTTTTACTATTATTATTTCTGCGCAGGTGTGCTGCATGGAGATGAAAGCAGGGTTCCTAGTGCAGAGCTTCCTGCTGAAGTGTGTGTGCTGGAGTGTGGAGTGATTGCAGTCTTGGTGCCTACCTGGAGGAGGCCTTAGGAATTGGGCTTTTAATAGGGGGAAGAAGGCAAGATGTGGAAGGGAAGACACTGGGCTTCCAGAGAACTTAGCAGTCTTCGCCCTCACCCTCAGCTCTCCTCAGGGAGCCCCTGTCAGGATCCAGGGCTCTAGCTCTGGGCTTGCTGGGAGGGGCGCCCCCTAAATTCACCTCCATCCATCTCTTTTATCTGGGCTGCTGAAGGGCTGGAGCTCCGATGGGGCCTCTGATGGGGAACAGATACAGACCAGGCGGAAGCAGCCGGAACTGTACTGAGCTGGAGCTGAGGACCGGGCCAGGGGGTCAGTGAAGACAGATAAAGCTCAGAGTAGCTGGGGACTCAAGGGACGTGGGAGGAGGGGCAACAAGGGCTAAGGGCTGGCTATGTCCTGGGAGGAGGTAAGGGCCGGAAGCTTGTGATGGGGACCGGTGTCCATCAAATGGCCAGACAGGGCCTTTAATGACTCTTTGGGAGGCGGGAAGGGGCAGAGTTCCGTCCCCCAGATGTGGCTGCAGGAAGGCCAGAGTGCCTGTCAGGGACGAGCACTGGTCCCAGGGAGAGGTTGAGCCTAAGAATGGGCCGTCAAGGTCCAAGCTGGAGGCAGAACTTCTGGGGACTGCCTTACCTTTAAGGCAGAAATGGGAAAAAGGTTGGTAAGCGATTCTTCGGTTTTAGTTCCTGTTTTAATTAACTTTGAAGGGCTTGGGGCCTCCCTGAACGCCAGGGAGAGGAGCAGAGCAGACGTTTATTTTCCTCTTTTCCCTTTTAAAGACAATTTTATTAAATCACTTTGTTTTCATTCTGGCTTGAACACGGGGCATTTAAATGGAAAAGTAATTATTTCACCTTGTTTGCTTATGGAGAGAGGAGAGTCAGGAAAGAGAGGGAGGGAGGCCAGTGAGAGGAAGAGGCTGGCAGCTTTGCCTGGCACACTTGTGTGCACACACACACAATCACATTCACACTCACAGCAGCATCAGTGTCCACGCTGCTCCCTCACATTGACACATATTGTGTGCCCACAGAAAGACACACCATGTCCATACCCTCCCAAATGTAGACAGCTCAGTACCAGCAAGCACACATCCCTGTTCTGAAGACACAATCCTTCACCACAGCTGTACCTACAAGCAGAAGCTCTGTCTCATGCACAAATACAACACACGGTCCTAACAGTACAGGCGCCCTCATAGGCACCCATAGATACCCCTTCCAAGCGCTGCGGGTGTGCAGGTACACACACACACACCATATCGGCTCCTCTGGAGCCCACTGAGTTACATCATCACAAATACACACAGGTTCAGACACACAGTTCTCATTCTCAAACACACATGTGCACCCTGACAGCGATGCCTGGGGCAGGCTTGGGTGAGGGGGGCATAGCCACGGAGAATGTGGAAGAGTGGTGGAACTCTCCCTCTCATTGGGATTCCTGGGCCCCTAAATGTACCTACCCCATAGGCCATCCCATGAGTCCCTTTCTTTGTACCTATAATGTTCTTGGAATGATTGCTTGTGACTGTGATTCTGCCAGGCAGCCTCTGGGATGGAGTGGCTCCCTGCCTCCCTCTCCCCCTTCCCCAACTTCCAGATCACTGGAACAGGAAGGGAGGAGGCCGACAGGTCTCCAGGGCTCAGCCTGCCCTTGCCAGGACCACCCTCGCCAAGACTGGGGTTCTAACTCTGGCTTTGGAGGGGTTAAAACTTGGGTAGCCCGCCCCTCTCCACTCCCACCCCTGGCTGGTACATTGAGGGCCGGTTCGCAGGAGCCATACCTGTACTTTGTCTTCATCTGTCACCCCTTCTGACAGTCAGATACATCTTGTGGGGGGGCGGGGGGGCGGGGGAGCAATAATTAACCTCTCCCGCCTCATCCCCCAAATGCCGCTGCCTTGGCTGCAATTGCAGCGGGGTCTTCAGGAGAGAAGAGAGAGGGAGGGCGAAGGAGGAATGGAGAGGGGGAGAGGGGCGATGGGAGAAAGCAGGGGAGGATCCAGTGAGAGGAAGCATAGAGGAAAGGCCCTGACATTTTTATTGCCCTGCCAACCTCTTTTTTTGCACCCTTCTTTCCACTCTCTCTTCCTGGGGAAGGGCGGGGAGATGGGAGAGGTGTTAGAGAAAACCTGGCGCAGTCAGGAGCTCGTTTCTCCCCTTTCACATCCCAGGAGTTCAAGGCCCTGTTGAAAGCCTGGGGGCAGCTCTGGGGCAATGGTGGGGTGGTGAGCTTTGCACAGGAACATGCTGGACTAGGGGAGTGTATTGGCTGGTGTAGAGAGTGTGGGGGACACCGTGCTGCTGCTTCACATTTATGGCAAATGACTAGAGCTTGTGTTAGGATTAATTTTTCTCCCAATTGATAAAGGGAGAGTGTGGTGTCTTGTGTTATTCCTGGAGAAGGCAAGGGACTCCAGTGCCAAGGGATTGTGGGACCCAAAGGACTCCGGAATCGGGGTGGGAGATAGAGGACAGGTCTAAAAAGTAAAGGGATCCCTTGGTGGGGTGGGGGGCGGTGCTGGAAATCAGAGGCTGAGTAAGAAGACATGTTTGTCTTGAGCTGGGTCCTTGGATGATGCAGGTGGGACTCAGGGTCAGGCAAGAGTTATCTGCAGCCAGGGAGGTGAACTTGGTTAAAGAGTACTCCCTACCAGACTGCTACATGCTGGGGTGTGCCCAGGAAGGAGGAGGGACGCAGCCAAGACGGTAAGAAGAGGTGTTGCTGTCATTGCTGGGGCTGCTGGGGATGCAGAGACAGGGCCCTGCCTGTCCCCGGGGCATCCTGAAGGCCAGGCAAATCTAGCTTTTTCCATCTCTTTGAGAAGCTGTTAGTCAAAACTGTCATATATGGTGTCTCAGAAGTAGGACCTTTTCTCTGAGGTCTCTGACAGAGCGTGGACCAGCAGGATCCCTGGTTCGCACCCTGGTCCTGCCACCAGCTAGCTGTGAGATAGAAGCCATTGAACTTCTCTGGACCTCAGCTTTCTCATTTATAAAATGGTGGTGGGGAGGGGGACTGATGAGGCAAACTGTAGACACTGCTGATACTGATGTCCTATAATCTTTTAAGACCTGAGGAACCTTAACTGGTTCAGCTGTGTCCGCACCTCCCCTTACACATTCCCTGTACCCCTCCCACCCCCTGAGCAACATATGCACCGCCCAGATGATTCCCGATCTGTCTGTCTCTCTCTGTCTCTGCCTCTCTCTCCCTCTCCCTCTCTCTCTCTCTTTCTCTCTCTCTCTCTCTCTCACTGTCACGCACACACACACATGTGTGTGGGTGTGTACAGCCTCCTTACCCCATGTACTGTGCATCCCTGGACTCCCAATCATCTATAAAATTTGCTGTGGTTGGAAGGAGCCTGGGGCCAGGGCACCCCAACAGAAAAGCTGACTCTATGTATTTCTCCAAAAAGAAAAAAGCATTAGCAGAGCTGGAAAGTGGAGCATCAAAGCAGAAAGTTAGCCCTGGAAAGGCATGCCAAATGGACAGGGGGCACTGGGGAAGGGAAGATAGCCCTAGAGAGGTGAAGAGAGAGAAAGAAAGCGGAGCCTCAGCTCAGCTGCAGGGGACTCATGCTGAGAGAGTGAGGAGTGAAGTGTGCTGACAGCCTTGTCAGGAAATCGCCTCAGAGCTCCCACACCCTGGTCTGTCAGGTTCCATCTCCCCAGGGGAGGAGCCCCTGTGAGTCACTGCTGTCTGTCCCCTTGATTCCACCCCCGCCCCGCCCTAACACACAGCCCTGCTCCAGAAAAGGGAATTAATTTCTCGCTATGGTTTTCTACACCTGGAGAGATGCTGGGCGTTTTGGCAGCATCAGAAGAGAGGAAAGAAAGAAGTCAGGACTGCCTGGGCTGGGGCCACCTAGGGGAGCGCTGAGTCACCCAGAGCAATGTAGTGCCTAGGATTGAGTTTGTCTTCTAGGCAAGTGTGGCACTTAAAATAGAAGTGGCCTTTCTTTAACAGCATGGAGCCTGGAACAGCCGTGGGCCACCTAGGACAGACATATTGGGGTCCCTGGAACAAAGCTGAGCTGTGTATAGGCTCCGTCCTGCTGAAGTGGGGGGCTTGGCTTTGAGAGGGAACGGTTTGGGCAGCCTCATTTGCAGAGCACAGAGTTTCTCTCTGAGCCTCGGAGGTCCGAGAGTGAGCTGCAGTCTTTCGGACACACTCTGGGGTTTCTTCCACGGCCCTGCCTCCTTGTTTCTTACTCCCCTTTCTGCGGGGACAGGTCTCAAGTGCCAGCCCCACTTCCATCTTTCACTTACTCCTTAGAGCTGCACCCACCACCTTCATAAGATAACTTCTTAGTCTATCTTAAAAACCCTTTTTATTGTTCTTTACTTTAAAAATGTAGGATATGACCATATGCTTATAAAAATTTCAAACAGTTTCAAAGTATTCAGAATGTGTAGAGCAAGAAGGAAAAGCTCCTCTTTCCTCCTTCCTTTTAATATGGTATGTATTCATCTAGATCTTTTACATGTCCACCACACACACATACGGACAAACAGACACACCACGCATACAGACACACACAAATTAGGTTTTAAAACAATTATTGTATAGATTTATCATGCCATATTATTATTTTACTATTTGTTCTTTTCACTTAAAAAATAATCAGAGATATTTTCCAGGTCAGCACATAAGGATATACCTCAATACATATAGATATATTTCACACGGCCCTCCATACTAGATTTAACCAGTCCCTTATTGGTGGGCCTTTATGTTGTTTTTAAGTTTTTGCTCGTACAAACAATGCCACAGTGAGCTTCCTTAAACATATGTCATTTTGCACAAGACTAACTATTTCTTAGTTTCAGATTCCCAAAAGTGGCATCGCTGGGTCAAAAGGTAGGCTCTGTATATCTAACTCTGACTTCTCTTTCAAGTTCGAAACCCACATTCCAGGAAAATGCCCATGGATGTTTGGAAGAGGGTGGCCTGCTGTTTTTGTCCAATGTCTCCAAACAGTTCAAATTAAACAAGTCCAATACGAAGCTCACTGTCCCCCTCCTCTTCCCTCCGACCACTATGCCTTTCGGCCTCTTTGGTTTGGTCACCATCACCCTATACATGCTGTCACGCAGGCACCACACCTTGGGTCATCTTTACTAAGGTGTCTTTGTGTCCAGATCTGTCCAGGATTACTCTGTATATGTCTACTGTCCTGGTAAAAATGATTGCTAGTGCTTCTTTCATGCTCAAAACCGTTCTTGATTGGACAATAAATGAAATGGCCATGCCATCCCTCTTCATCTCCGATTCCTGTTCAGTCCATCGCCAAGTCCCACCAACTGTCCCTTCATTCTTCCTTCTGTTCCTTTCCCATTGCATAGCTCTGCAACCCGTCATCAGGCTTGAATGACAACAGTAGCTCCTAGCTAGTCTTTCTGCTCTATGTCTCTCCTCTCGTCAACACACTCTCCCATTCCACTGCCAGTCTTATCTTTTTAGGTCGCTACTTTTGTTATACAACCCTCTTGTCCTCTGTTGCCTGTAAGAATGAGTCCACTCAAGATTCATCATAATCCCACCAGAGCACATGTCTCCCATCCCCATAGGTCAGGAACCTGTAACACCTCATCTGGAAAAGAGGCAGGAGCCAGGTACTGGAAAAACTGTTCTGTGCCCCCCACATTTGCATGAGATGGCCTGGTATGAGAAAAACAAATTAATAACTGTTGAAGAGAAAAGACCGTATGATCCGAACAAAACCGGGAAGTTGGTTTGGTGTCTTTTTGAATTCAGATCTGGGGGTGTCCATAGAGAAAGACCCCCTTGGGCAACACTCCTGCTCATGCTTTCTCTCTGTGCTCACCTGCTTTGTCCCCTAGTGCCACAAAAACTCCAATTAGTTTCCCCCCATTTCTTGTTCCAGGACCAGAGTCTTCAAGGACATCTTTTCATGTTTGGCGGTCTCCGATTGGCTCTTATTCAGCTGCTGCCTGCCCACTGTGTTCATTCCAACTCTAAGCAGTGTCATATATGATCAAAGATCACAGGAACACCCAGACTTGAGTGAGAGGGAGGGTGGCAACAGCGGGTATTGTTAGAGTCAACCCTCAAGCCATTTCAAGTCATACCTGGGGAGACTATTTTAGGGAAACTTCAGAAGGAGCCTGGTCAGAACTCCCTGTTCTTCCCCCACCATATTATCCAACCCTCCCCCGCCCCCCACACACCTGAATCTTTAGAATAAACCTCTGGAGCTCTTCACCAAACCTAAGGGCACCTGCAGCCTCTCCACTCCCTTCCCTGGCATCCCCTACCCTTACTCAGATGTTGCCAAATGAATGGTGAGCTTGGATGGGTCCTGGTGGCCAAACTCCAAATAGAGGGGGAGGCATTCTGGCCCCTTGCCAGTGTTCTGTCCA
>PVJD01015945.1:0-23046 GCA_004026545.1 Mormoops blainvillei | reverse complement strand
GGGGCTGACGGCTCCGCTCCCACAGGAGAAGCTGGAGTACTTCTTCCTCATCGTCTTCTCGGTTGAAGCCGCCATGAAGATTATCGCCTACGGCTTCCTCTTCCACCAGGACGCCTACCTGCGCAGTGGCTGGAACGTGCTTGATTTCATCATCGTCTTCCTGGGGTGAGGCCCACAAGGGCAGGGAGGTCCGAGGGGCCCTGGGGGTACCCTATGTCTGCCACCACGGCTGACAGCATCCCAGGGCAAGACAGAGCCCATGCTCCATGCCGAGGGAGGGAGGGAGACGCCTCAGTGGGGGGCCCAAGAGGACACCCTGCCTGGCCGGTCATACCCAGTCCTAGCGAGGATGCGTGTGGCTCCAACGGCCGCCCATGTCTCCACCCTGCCATCTAGCCGTTTATCCCATGGCCTGTGCTGAGTTCCTCGTGTTTGGGGTCACAGACATGGACGCATAGCCCCCTGTGTTAGTCAGCTCAGGCGGCCAGAAAAGAGGACCACAGACCAGTGGCTTCGACAACAGAAATTTATTCCTCATCATTCCGGACTCTGGAAGGTCGGGGTCAAGGTCCCAGCAGAACTGGTGTCTCCTGAGGCCTCTGTCCTCGATTGCAATGGCCACCTTCTCACTGTGCCCCCGAGGGTCTGTCCCCCGTACACATGCACCCCTGGCCACTCTGCGTGGTCCCAGATTTCCTCTTCTTCTAGGGACACCAGTCTGTTGGGGTCAGGGCTCAACCTCACAGCCTCGTTTTCCTTAACTACTTTTTAAAGACCCCCATCTCCAAATACTGCCACATTCTGAGGTCCTGGGGTTAGGGCTTCGACATATAATTTTGGGGGGCACAGGTCAGCCCCGGATCTAACTTTTAAGAACCACCACATTCTTATCAGAGCAACCTCTCTCAGGCTGTCACTCTGCGCCTTACGGTAACATCTCGTTCGATTCCCCCCACCACCCTCGTATTTTCTCCCTTTAAGGAAGTTAAGGCCCTGAGGGGTCAATCAACTTGCCCAAGGTCACACCGCTCCCCAGGGGCAGTGCCAGGATTCAGACCAAAGCTGTCTCGGCCCCAGAGGGGCCGACTCCAAGGCAGGACTCGTTCTGTTGGCTCTGCCAATGCCCCGGTGCTGTTGCAGGCACGTCGGGGGAGCAGAGGGGTGCAGTGAGCCAGCCTCCATCTGGAGCCCAAGACACGTGTGTGCAGAATGACAGTATCCAGAGAGGCCCCACACTGAGCTTTGATGTATTACACACACACAGGATCCCCGGGCTCAGTTGTCAAAGCAGGGTTTGTGAGGAAGGGCTTGAGGTGGACTTGGAAGGATAATGGAAGTTCGAGTCCATCAGAGAGGACGAGCAGGAGGGTCTGCCAGAAGTGCAGCTCTGGCTTCCTCCCTGACTCGCGCTGGCCAGTCCTCCCCACCCCCACGCCCCGAGGTGACGTCACAGAGGATGCAGTCCTCTTTTCGGGGAGCCTGACCTTGGCCTCAGGACATTTTATAGTAAGACCCTCGAGCAGGCGTCCGAAGCAGAGTTGGCTGAGGCGGAGCCGTATCTGCTGTCCTTCCCCTCGGCCCGTTGCGGGCCCGAGCACAGAGCGGACACGGGGGTCCAGGGACACCGCTCATCTGACCGCTGGGCCCCCACCCCCCAGGGTCTTCACGGTGATTCTGGAGCAGGTGAACGTCATCCAGACCAACACGGCGCCGCTGAGCAGCAAGGGCGCCGGCCTGGACGTCAAGGCCCTGAGAGCCTTCCGCGTGCTCAGACCCCTGCGGCTGGTGTCGGGGGTGCCCAGTGGGTGGCAGTGTCTCCGTACCCTCCCTCCCTCCCCCAGCCTGTTCCCTTGTCCAGCCCTGGGTCCCCCTCCTACCCTGGGGTCCCCGAGGCTGCCCAGGGCGGGGAGCGCGGGGTGGGGGGGCCCTGGGGCGCTGACCGGCCCGCCCCCCTGCAGGCCTGCAGGTGGTCCTCAACTCCATCTTCAAGGCCATGCTGCCTCTGTTCCACATCGCCCTGCTGGTCCTCTTCATGGTCATCATCTACGCCATCATCGGCCTGGAGCTCTTCAAGGGCAAGATGCACAAGACCTGCTACTTCATTGGGACAGGTGAGTCCGGGGCTGGGCGGCGGGAGGGGCGCCGCCCGCCCACTCCGGGGGAGCCGCCCTGGGCTGCTGCCAGCCTCGGGGAAGATTTTATCACCGTTTCTCCCACGGTTGCCCACCGTCTCCTGCTGTCTGATTCTCCCGCCTCCAGACATCGTGGCCACGGTGGAGAACGAGAAGCCATCGCCCTGTGCCCGGACAGGCTCGGGCCGCCCATGCACCATCAACGGCAGCGAGTGCCGGGGCGGCTGGCCAGGGCCCAACAACGGCATCACCCACTTCGACAACTTCGGCTTCTCCATGCTCACGGTGTACCAGTGCATCACCATGGAGGGCTGGACCGACGTCCTGTACTGGGTGGGTCGGCCATGCCTGTCTGGGCGCCTCCCTTCATCCGCCAATGGCGGGCAGCCCGGCCTCTTCTCGCTCTTCCCTGGGAAACTTGCAGAGGTGTGGCCCCCCTTGTCCTCGGGCGTGCGGCCCGGTTCCCTTGCGACATCCCCAGTGTAGAGCCTGTCTGTGCAGAACGCGGGAGGAGCAGTTGGGTGGCAGCCGGGAGCTCAGGGCCTGGCTCTGGGTTCCCTCCCTAACTCGTCCCCAAGTCCGGCTGGTGTGACTCCCACCTTAGGGCTCCAAGTCAGCTTTCTTGGGGGATGACGGGCCCTTTGAGTCTTTCTTCTTGCCACGGGGCAGACTGCTTTCCCATATTGTACACATTGGGTATGAGTTTCCTTGTCTGTGACAGGAAAGCGCTGCCCACATCACCGGGCCGCGTGGACGGGCAGGGGGAGGATGCACTTAACCGCAGCAGAGCGGCCCGCGGCCGTTGCCATGGGAACCTTGGTGCAGGGTCTGCTCTTCACTTGGTGTCGTTAAGAGCCAGGCCGCACTTCCTATCCCATCGCCCCACAACGGGAGGCATTGTTCCCATTCCACAGATAGGGAAACTGAGGCTCAGAGAGGTTCAGTAACCTGCCCTGTAACAGTCACAGAGCTTGTGAGCGAGAGAACTAAGAACTCGAATCCGTCTGCCTCCGATGCTGACTTTCAACTGCAGCAAGTGGGGGAAACATTGTCCCGCAGTCCCAAGCTTTGCAAACATGGAGGATTAGCATGAATCGTTCCTGTGGGCTCCTACTATGGGAGCAAATCACTCATTGTTTGCAAGGGCTGTCCCACGTGTGGCCTCGCCTCGGCCACAGGGAGCCAGGGCGTATCGTTACCCCCAGGAGGCAGCTGAGGTGACGATACTCAGCTGCGCTGGGCGGCGTGACTCGGGTCACCAACGCGTGTCATGAAGCAGCTGGCGAGGCCCAGGCTGAGGCCCCCACTGTCTCTTCCCCATGAGTCAGGCCGGAGAGGTGGCCCGCTGGAGGCAGAAACGGGTCAGCGACCCCTGGGCCAAGTAGGACCTCTCGGGAGGTCCTAGGTTTTCGGGAAAGAAAAGGCCCTTCCCACGCCCCACGTGGCCCCTCTCCTTGTCCCCTGGGGTTGGTGGAGCCAGGCTCACACCTTGGTCCTTCCAGGTCAACGATGCCATCGGGAACGAGTGGCCCTGGATCTACTTTGTCACCCTCATCCTGCTGGGGTCTTTCTTCATCCTCAACCTGGTGCTGGGGGTCCTGAGCGGGTAAGGAAGCCCGAAGGCGGCTGGGGAGGGAGAGGAAGAGGAGAAGGAGGAGGGCAGAAGGGTGTGAGCCAGCAGCTCCGCACATGCCTGCGCCCCCTGCAGCTCAGGGCCTGCTCCCTGGGTAGCAAGGAGGAGACAGGCGGTGCGGGCTGCGGCCCCTCCGTTCTCCGTTTTTCTCCCTTCCCTTCAAGCCTCCTTCCGTCCCTCCGTGTGCCAGGGCTCAGCAGCAGGCATCAGGGTAACCTTCAGGCCAGGCACACGGACTCTGGAGCTAGACAGTCCCCGTCAAAGTCCTTGCACTGAGGCAGGTGGCTGTGTGACCTTTGCCTAGTTGCCTGACCTCTCTGTGCCTCGGGGCCCACATCTGCTGATGGGAACAGCCGCAGTGTGTGTCCTGTGGTTGTTGGGGGGGATGAGTGAGCGCACAGCTGCAAAGCACCTAAAGGCCAGGACATAACGGGCACTGGGTACTGGCCGTTACTGCCGACGAGAGCGGCCCTCCCTGGGCCAGCTGCTCCAGCCACAGCTGGGGCCCTGCGAGTGACCAGCACCCCGGAGCTCTCCTCCGGGCACTCTGTGGGTAGAATGTTCAGGGGGACCCATAGGTTTCACGGCACCAAGGGGCCCCGCCCCGGCTGTGCTGGAGGCCCCCTTCTGTCCTCACGGTGGCCCGAGGATTCCTTCCTGACCCTTGGACCCTTTCCCGTCACCCGGATCTTTCAGGCCCGGGAGACCTTCCTCCAGACCTTAGGTCTGTGTGCAGAACTCCGTCGCTAAGGTAGCTGGAGGGCCTGTGTCCGATTCTGCTGGGGCAGTGGGCTCTCAGGTTGCTAACCCTGATGTACCCCAAGACAAGGCAGGAGAAATCGAGAGGGGATGAGAAGAGATGAGGAGAAGGCGCAGCGTTCCCACGGGCTCCGAGAGAGAGAGAGCAGGAGGAGGAGGGGGCTGCCCCTCGGCCCCCAGGACGGGCGCCTGCAGCTGGGCCACAGGCGGGGCCGTGTCCACCCTTGAGAAGCGCAGTCCTTGCCTCACTGCCCCCTGTCCCCTGTCCCCTGTCCCCTGTCTCTGCCCCGTCGCAGAGAATTCACCAAAGAGCGGGAGAAGGCCAAATCCAGGGGAACCTTCCAGAAGCTCCGGGAGAAGCAGCAGCTGGAAGAGGACCTCCGGGGCTACATGAGCTGGATCACACAGGGCGAGGTCATGGACGTGGAGGACTTGAGAGAAGGTTCGGGTCCAGGCCGTGGTCTCCCCCAGCCCCCAACCCAGTGGGCAGCGCCCCCCGCCCCGACACTGGGAACCCCTGCGAGGCCCACGGAGCAGGCACAGCATTGCCGCTGTGCAGGCGAGGGATCCGAGGCCCTGGGAGGTGTGACCTAAGCCCTTGCAGCTCGGAAGAGTGGGCTCCGGGTGTGCCCAGGGCTCTTCCTGGAGTGTGAGGTCCCACCTGCCTGCCCATCAGCACCTCGTCCTTCTCGAGCTCCTGGAATCTGGTCCCAGGAGGGCAGGGGCATCCAGGCGCCCCCAGGGCCGGCGGTCCCAGGTGCCCCCAGTCCGTGGGCCCTTTCCGGGTGTATCCAGCCACGAGGGGCCCAGATGGCCTGCCCACCGCATCTCTCTTGTCCCCAGGAAAGCTATCTTTGGATGAAGGTGGCTCGGACACCGAGAGCCTGTATGAGATCGAGGGCCTGAACAAACTCATCCAGTTTGTGTGAGTGTCTCCCCGCCTGCCGGGGCCCCCAGCCCCGGGCTCCCGAGACATGGGGTCAGAGCTCAGCCACCTCCCTCCGAGGTGACTTCAGAGCCACTGCCCCAGTCCCTTAGCCCAGCCAGGTGCCCTGCATATAGACCGCTGCCTGGGGGGACCAGAGGGCATGGGCAGGGCTGTCAGCCCGGGGCCTCTGACAGGGGAGGGTAGGCGAGCGCCCCAGAGAGGCAGCCAGGAGCTTTGTCGGGCGGGGGCTGGTCCCCTCATTCAAACACCACAGAGACTGTGAAAAATCCAACAGAGAAACACTTCAGAGGAAAGACGAAGGCCCCTCACCCTGCACCCAGGTAACCATGGTAACAGAGCGGTCGCCCCCAGACCCTTCCAGGTTTTCTCCCCTTCCTCTCTCCCACACACGCAAAGCAGGTTTTCTAGATGTGGCTTTGGCTTTTTCCAGGGCGGGGCTTATTTACATAATTACCGCCCCTTCAGAGCCCTGGGCAGGGCCTGACACCTGGGAGGTGCTGCCCGGCATTTGATGAGCAGATAAGAGGCCTGTACACATCACCTAGTAGCCTCCATTTTTAACTAAAAATTAGCTCTGGCGACCAACTTTACACATACATCTCTTTTCGTTGTTGTTGTTAAGATTTTTTGTTTTTTTTAAGAGCAGTTTTAGGTTCACAGCAAAATCGAGCAGAAGGTACAGAGAGTCCCCGCACCCCGCATGCCCCGCACATGCACAGCCCCCGTTACCAACGCCCCCCACCAGACGGTGCATTTGGTACCATGACAAACCTACACTGACACGTCATTGTCACCCGGAGTCCCCAACTGACCAGAGGATCGCTCCTGGTGGGGGTACGTCCTCTGGGCTTGGACAAATGTGTACAAGGCCTGCACCCACCACTGTCACAGCGCACAGAGCAGTCCCACTGCCCTACACGCCCTCTGTGCTCCGCCTACTCACCTCACCACCGCCGCCAAGTCCTAGCAACGGCGCGGAGCTTCATAGTCTTGTCCTTTCCAGAATGTCACATCGCTTTCCTATGGGCTTCTTTCACTTAGTAACACGCATTTGAAATTTCTCATCTTTGCGTGGCCTGATCGCTCACACACCTTCTCATACCTTCTTTTGACGTATCTTTTGACATAAAATTTTCCACAGTACGGGTGCTTACTAATACTTTAAAATAACCCATGGTGTGGATACCTGGTAATAGTTAAAAATGTTTCATGGTGTGGAGACTTGGATGCAGAGATTTAATGATGCGTTCAGTTTGGGGCCCCTGTACAAACAACCCCCCCGGGGAGCAGTTTTGCCAACGTGTGAACATTTCTGCTGACAAATTCCCCGAAAAGGACTTGCTGGGTCGAAGGCTGCATAGGCTGTAAACCTTGGTAAAGGTTGCCAAATTGCTCCCCCCAAAGCTGGCACCGACAGTCCAAGCACCGTGCACAGCCCTCCCCGCCACCAGGCACCATTAACATGTTAAAGAGTTGCCCCCATAATGGGCAAAAACGCCGCATCGCAGGGCTGGCTTCACGGGGATTGGAGAGCACAGAGCCCGGCTTCTGCCAAGCACCGCGCTGGGCGCTTCCACTCACCCACCCCTGTCCGCACCATTGTCACACACCTTTGAAAGAGGGACCGCTCAGCCAGGAAAAGCCGAGGTCGCAGACTCCACCAGACGCGTGGCTGGAGGGAGGGGCGGTCAGACTCCGTGTGGCCGGAGCAGGAGGCTGGGGCTAAAGCGGCCCCGGTCTCCCTCCCCCAGCCGACACTGGAGGCAGTGGAATCGTGTCTTTCGCTGGAAATGCCACGACCTGATCAAGTCCAGAGTCTTCTACTGGATGGTGATCCTGACTGTGGCCCTCAACACCCTGTCCGTCGCCTCCGAGCACCACCACCAGCCGTTGTGGCTGACCCACCTGCAAGGTGAGGCGCCTGGGAGGGGCGGGCGGGGCTGAGGGCGGGGCTGAGGGCGAGGCCGGCCAGCGGCACCTGGGCTTTGCAGAGGAGCTCAGTCAGGTGTTGACGTTGTTTTCGAGGAATCACAGGCTAGTGGTGTGTTCCTTCTCCAGCAACAATAACAACGCGTTGGGAGACCTCCAGGTGTGTGCTCAGGTGTGTGGGCAAATGGTCCCCACCAGAGGTACTGGAATTAAAGGGGGCCAGTGATGTAGGAGCCCAGGCCTCCAAGTTGAAATTATACTGCTAAAACAGCGATTTTTCACCAAATCTTTATTGCCCACGTGCTATCTGTAAGGCATAGGAAAAGACGTCAGGGTGCAGAGAGAACTTTCATGAGCTCACTTAGCCCGAGGCAAAGACAGGTATTAATAAATAATGGGAATCACTCTGGGGGGCTACGGTGGAGGTGAGTGTGGGAGGAAGAGGATGGCAGGGGCAGGGGGCGGGACTCCGTGGGTCTTAAAGACTCAGTAGACACACCCAGGCCGTCAAGGGGAGAGGCTGCAAAGGTACGAAGGCACTGAGTAACCTGGTGGCTTCAGGGGGCCATTGAACTTTGTATGTGACTGAGAGTGGCAGGGACAGGAGACAAGGACCCTGGTCTGCAGGACGTGGGAAAGGGGGACTGACCCCCTAGGCGGCGCCAGGGTCCTAGAAGGGCTGCCATTGGGCCAGGAAAGAGGGGTGGGTGTTACCCCTGCCGGAGGCTTGGGGAAGAAGGAAACCGGGCACGTGGGGAGTCCAGTTCGCTCTGCCTATGAGCTGTAGGGCCCCTGAGCTAAGAGCGTTGGAGTGTAGTTTCCGAGAGTGAAACCCCGGGGTGCCCAGCAGAAGCACCCATAAGTCCCTCCCCAAGGTGCTCCGCAGCCGACGTCACGCCGTGCAGAATGCCTGCAGGGAAGAGCGTCTCCCAAAGACGAGCCCCGACCAAAACTGCTGCAAACCCAGTTAGAATCGGGGCCACCCCTCGGAAGGGGTACCAAGCACGGCCACGGGGGGCGCTGGCGAGCGAGGGCCTGAGATGGGAGCACGGGAGATGCCGTGTTTCAGAGAGTGAAAGAGATAACAGGAGGAAAATGAGCAGAAAGGAGGGGGGCGGGGCGGCTGTCCTACGGGGCGGACACGGGCCACAGACGATGGCTTGGAGACGCGGGAGGGAGTCCCGGGCAGAGGGCTCAGCCAGGCGCTGTGCCCCCAGACGTGGCCAACCGGGCACTGCTGTCCCTCTTCACCGTCGAGATGCTGATGAAGATGTACGGGCTGGGCTTGCGCCAGTACTTCATGTCCGTCTTCAACCGCTTCGACTGCTTCGTGGTGTGCAGCGGCATCCTGGAGATCCTGCTGGTGGAGTCCGGCGCCATGAGCCCCCTGGGCATCTCCGTGCTGCGCTGCATCCGCCTCCTGAGGATCTTCAAGATCACCAAGTGAGCGGGCGGGCGGGCGCCGGCCTCATCGGCGGCGGCCTGGGGCCAATTTCCCATGGAAGCACCCCGGTCTCTGCAGGAGGAATGACGTCCCCTCTTTGGACCTTGTTCCTCCCCTTTCTTCTTACCTCTTCCCATGTCTTAGGGCGGGAAGGAGGGGGGAGCAGAAACAGGAAAGACTGGGAGAGGGAAGAAGGAAAGGAAGAGGAGAGGATGAGAGGGGAAGGGGGCTGGATGTAAGGGAACAGGAAGGAGCTGGGGAGCGTGGTGAGGGGACCGGCGACGGTTCGTGGGCTTCCGAGGCCGACCGAGTGCCCCCCTGAGCTGGGTGCCAGGGGAGGCTCAGGGGTCGGGGCACGCGGCCCGAAGTGGTCCTTGCGCGTGTGGGTTTATAGTCCCGTGGTGGAACCAGGACTGAGACAGCAGCCCTGCACACAAGTGTAAAACTGCAGACCAGAGGCGTGCAGTGGAGGGAGGGAAGAGTGGGCGGGCCAGGGTCCAGGAGCCTCCCCCGCAGGAGGCCCTACCCCTGCGTAGCCCAGCCCACCCAGCCCCCTGAACACCTGTGGGAAGGGCTGCCCCTCGCCACCTCGCGACCACCTCCTGCAGGTACTGGACGTCGCTGAGCAACCTGGTGGCATCTCTGCTCAACTCCATCCGCTCCATCGCCTCGCTGCTGCTGCTGCTCTTCCTCTTCATCGTCATCTTTGCCCTGCTGGGCATGCAGCTCTTCGGGGGCAGGTACGACTTCGAGGACACCGAGGTGCGCCGCAGCAACTTCGACAACTTCCCACAGGCCCTCATCAGCGTCTTCCAGGTGGGCTGCCCCTGGGGGCTGAGGCCACGTCTCGTTCCTCAGCATCAGGGTGGGTGTCGCCTCCTCCAGGAAGCCTTCCTGGATCTGCAGGTTTGAGGTCGAGGCCCCTCTGCAGGCTCCCTCGTCCCCTGCACTTCTCTCCCTTGTGGCAGCCGCTCACTTGTCCCCCCCACACTCCTGAGCCAGCAGCAGTGCTCAGCCTGTCCCATGTGCCTGTCCCTGGTGCCCGGCAGGGTGCTGGCCCACAGTCGGATGGTAGTTCATGAACGAACAGAGTTGGGGTGGGCTGGGAGTCCAGGCGTCTGTCTGTCACGTGCCATTGCTACCTCTGAGGGTAAAGCCAGACAGGGTGGGCCTGCCCCCACCCCAAGGCTGTGTCCCCCCGAGAAGCATGTGCCATCTCTCACTCTAGAGGCCTGCTTCAGCCAGTGCATGTGGGAAACCATCCTGGGGTCAGGACTGGGACACCCCAAGAGGCCCCTGGGGGAGCTGCCTTGTGCAGAGCTGAGGCACTCCCCGCCCTGTGCCGGCCTCCATGAGGATCACCCCTGTGGGGACAATGGAGGGGCAGTGCAGGAAAGCCTGCCCGTCCTACACACGGCTTCTCTGCCTCCCATTCACTCCCCTGGCTGGGTGGGCATTGCGTCTTTGAAGGCATTTACCGTCTCTCAACCCTTTTGGAAGCTGGAGTGGCAGGAGGCCCAGGTGCGGGCAGAGCAGTCAGGGACAGAGCAAGAGGAAGCCGTGACCCCACATGGTGACAGTCACACTCCTTGGCCCTGGAAAACCAATGACAAGATTTTTGCTCATTGCAAGAGGCGCCGGGATTAGAGCGGGGACCTTTGGTCCAGGCGGTGGAAGGAGGGCCGACGGGTCTGGGGCAGGAGGCAGGATGGAAGGGGCTGTTTGGACCGCGCAGTCCCCACAGAAGCTTCTCAGTCCCTTCGTGCCCTCAACATGCACCCCTGTCCCCCAGGTCCTGACAGGCGAGGACTGGAACTCAGTGATGTACAACGGCATCATGGCCTACGGCGGGCCCTCCTACCCCGGCATGCTTGTGTGCATCTACTTCATCATCCTCTTTGTCTGCGGCAACTGTATCCCCTCTCAAACAGGCGCAGGGAGGGGGCTGCGAGAGGGGCTTGGGACAGGGGTCAAGGGTGCCCCCTGGCCAGGTGCCCGGTCCCCTAGCTGGGGGCGCAACTCCCAGGCTCCTGGGAGAGGCAGGAGACGGACAGGGCAACCAGCAAGTGCAGGTGTCGCTGTGGGACGAGTCCTCCTCCCGCCTGGGTGGAGAGCCAGGGTGGCCGGCTGCTGGGGCAGAGCGTCACTCCGAGGGGCTGGAGTGGGCCGGTGGAAGGGCAGGGCTTAGCACAGGAGCTGTAAAGAGGGAGGGCCAGCCTTGGACCAAGGCGGGGGACGGGCAGGCTGGAACCAGGGCACCAGGAGCGTGCACTTAGGGAGAGCGAGCCATAAGGAGGATGGGAGGGTGAGGTGGGCGGGCAGAGAGGGCCGCAGTGCCCGGGGGGCGGGATGCCTGCACCACGGGATTTGATATGATGAGTTGGGGGAGGGAGGGAACCCCTGTCCCTTGAGCCCCTGTGTGCTAACGTGGTGGCTGGGCTCAGTCCTGGGTGGGAAAGGGGTGACGCTCAGGGCCACAGGGGAGCCAGGCCCCCTCTGGACCCCCTCGGCAGGAGGCTTTCCAAGGATGCTTGTCCCTGTCCGTCCTGCGGGGTAAGTCTGGCCAGGGGGTCTCCAACGGCCCCGCCAGGGAGCGGGCAGGGCGGACCCGGCCCCTTCCACCCGCGGCCCCAGCTCCTTAGCCGAATGCCCTCAGATATTCTGCTCAACGTCTTTCTGGCCATCGCCGTGGACAACCTGGCCGAGGCCGAGAGCCTGACCTCCGCTCAGAAGGCCAAGGCCGAGGAAAGGAAGCGCAGGAAGATGTCCAAGTAAGTGCCGCGTCCTGGGCGGGGGACAGTCCGGCGATGCTGGCATCCCAGCTCCCGGCAGGTGACTCCCTGGAGCCTGATTCACAGGGGCCAGGCCACCGTGACAGCTGCCCAGAGGGCGGGCTTCGTCCAAGGAGAGCCGCAGCCCTGCCTAGTGTCCCTGGGGACAGCATGACAGACAAGTCGACCTGCAGCCAGGCCTCGGGGCCCTGGTGAGGGTTGTAGGAGGCCTCTCAGCCGGCCACTCAGTCCTCGCAGCCCTGGAGGTCACTTCCCTGGGCGGAGGCTCAGGCTCGTCCCCTGGGCCGCGGGCTTGACTGCTGCCGGATGAGTTCAGAACCAGGACCGGAGCAAAACCCCGCCCCGGCCACTCACCCACCAACCAGCTTGCGCGGGGCTGACCAGGGAGCCGCATTTGGGCCCAAGGTGCCCATCCTGCCCCTTCATCTCGGGGGCCTTGCCCAGGCCCCCAGCCTGTGCCATCCAGGGGCCGACGCTGCTCCGTCCCCAGAGAGCCCCCTGAGCCCTTGGTGCAGGGTCCCCTGAGGGGCCTCTGGCCTCAGCAGGTCCTTGAGAACTTTCTAGCTTGGCCTCCACTTTGGGGCTTCTTGGTTTTCCCATGCAGGGGTCTCCCAGACAAGCCCGAGGAGGAGAAGTCGGTTGTGACCAAGAAGCTGGACCAGAAACCCAAGGGGGAAGGGATCCCCACCACCGCCAAGGCAAGCTCGGCAGGGGGTGGTTTCAGAAGTGGGGCTGCGGGTGCCAGCGGGTGCGGGGGAAGACAGGGTGGGAGGTGGGGGAGAGATGCTCAGCCAGGTGAGGGCGCCTCCCCGCCTCCACTGAGGGACAGTCCTCAGCTACAGCCCCAGCACCAGGTGAACCTCTATACTGAGTTCAGATCCCTGACCTGGGACCTAGGCTTCCTCAGGGTCCCAGCGCCCCCCCACCCCAGCCACTTGGCACCCGTTGTCCACGGAGTGGCCCAGACCGGCTTCCCACTTGTTCTACCCCTCCTGCCTTGTCCCGGGCTGGTTCTGCTCACCATTCCTGGGGGCCAAGACTCCAAGGGTCAGAGGACGACCCCTGAGGGGCTGGGGGTCCCAGCGGCGGGGAGCCCAGCTCTATCCTGGGGAAGTCTGTGGGGGTGGGGGCACTGTGCACAGCCCAGCCAGGCTGGAGTCCTGGGTCTGCCCCGTGGGGCCTTTGTCCGACGTTCTGGACTTGGCTTGTCATCTATGAAATGGGAACAACCATACGACCACCTGTTCCCCGGCTGTAGGGAAGATTCAGGGAGCAGAGGCCGACTCTGGCCCTCTGGTGAAGGTCCCTTAGGTGGAAACTCCTGGTCTTGTTGTCATATCACCTCCCTCTTGTTCCCCCTACAGCTAAAAATTGATGAATTTGAGTCTAATGTCAATGAGGTGAAGGACCCCTACCCCTCAGCTGACTTCCCAGGTGAGAGTCCTGGGCCTCCTCCCCAGGGGCCGTCTCTCGTGTGTCCCCAACCTGCACTCCCTCCGCGCCCCAGCCCGTGAGTGTCTGAGGCAGACCATGCAATCGCGAGGCCCCGGGCCTCTCTCCCTGCTCCCCACAGGGGATGATGAAGAAGACGAACCCGAGATCCCAGTGAGCCCCCGACCACGGCCGCTGGCTGAGCTGCAGCTGAAAGAGAAGGCGGTGCCCATTCCAGAAGCCAGCTCCTTCTTCATCTTCAGCCCCACCAATAAGTGGGTGTCCCCTTGGCCGCTGTGTGCGGTGACGTACAGGGCTGTGGGAGGGGGCTGTCCCTTCTCCACAAAGACGCCCTTCCCCTGACGCTCTGAGCTTGCCATTACACCAGGAGGACCCGCTCCTTGAGCTCAGGGCCATGTGCCCTGTCTCTAATGCTGCGGCTCGGGGGGAAGAAGGCTTTCGGCCGTGTCCCTTGCTGGCACCACGCGGACTGCGTGCACCGGCTCCTTTTTGAGAGCGGTTTTAGACAGGGCACGAGGGCTGGGGACACTGTCGTTCTTACTGGCTTCTCAAGTTCACGTGTGTGTGAAGACACCCAGACTAGAGCCTTCACAGAGTTTCTCTGGCTGCCTCTTTTGGTGGGGAAACCGAGGGTGCGGGGGGGGCCTGGCTGGCGGTGGGACTGAGGCTGCAGAGACAGAAAGGGACAGGGCCCCAGAAGCCAATCCAGGTGGACCCTGTTCTCTGCTGACCTGGGAGGGAAGGAACAAGCCCCCCTGCAGGACAGAGGCCTGTGAGGCCCGAGCGCCCAGCAACTCACCGCTCTCCTGACCTCCCGTCCTCCCAGGATTCGTGTCCTATGTCACCGCATCGTCAACGCCACCTGGTTCACCAACTTCATCCTGCTCTTCATCATGCTCAGCAGTGCCGCGCTGGCCGCCGAGGACCCGATCCGGGCCGAGTCCATGAGGAACCAGGTGACGGCGCTGACCTGCGCCCTCTGCCGGCTTAGAGTCGCCGCCCCACACCCCGGGCCCCTCCCCGCTGCAGCCCACGGCCAGACCTCAGCTCGCTCTGGGTCTTCGGCTGGGTCCTCCGTGTGGCTCCAGACATCAGAATGTCTGAGGGCTCAAGTCCCTGGAGGGCAGAGTCTGCCCTGTCCACTCCTACTGAACGCGGTGGCCACGGCATGAGGCCCAGACAGGCTCTTGTCCTCTGGGTTGAATGGTGATGGCGATGATGGTAACAGTGACAGTGGTGATGGTGGTCATGATGGTTTGAATGGTGATGGTGACGTCGTTCCTTCACCCTTCCACTCGCTGACTCCTCCCCCCGCCCCCAGATCCTCGGGTACTTCGACATCGCGTTCACCTCTGTGTTCACCGTCGAGATCATCCTGAAGGTGAGCGAAGCCGCGGAACGTGGCTGGGAGCCGTGGGGCGTCTCTGGGCCAGGGAACCAGACCCGAAACGGCTCTCACTGCCTCACTCGCTCAGGGGCTGGGAGGCAGGGTGAGGGAAGAGCGAGACGGTGGAGGGAGGCTGTGGAAGCGCCAGGACCAGGAGACTGGAGGGGCCTCGGCCCACAACCGGGGTGAGGGCCGAGCGGGAGGACGGCCGGAGACAGGCAATGCAGCCGACGGCAGCCTGCGTGCCTCCCCGCCTGCACCGCCAAGCGGGCACGGAGACTTGGGCGTCGTCGCCATGCTGAGGGCACGGCCGGCATGAGAGCAGGCCTGCAGAACTGTGACCTGTTCCTAGACCTGCATTACCACCGGTGGCTGAGAGGGCTCCCCTCCAGGTGTCCCCAGAGTGCAGCCCTGGGCAGGTTTTCACTAGGAAGGGGGAGCAGGGGCAGTCCAGGAGGACTGCATGGCGGCGCCAGTGCTGTGAGGAGCTGTTTGGCAGAGGCTCAGAGAGCGCCCCTGGCGGTGGGGAGATGCCTGCGTCCGGGGCGGCCTGGGTCAGAGGCAAGCAAGGCGGGTGTGGTGCCGTCGCCGAGGGCCAGTGGAGGCTCTGCCGCATCAGACGTGCAGGGCGTCGGTGGTTGAGTGAAGGGCCGGGGAGATTACTGAGAATTTATGAAAGAAACTGAGGTGTGAGTGGGGGGTGTGGCCCGGGTCCCAGGGGCCTGCGAAGGCCTTCAAGTCCTTACGCGCTGGTCGACCGACTCGGCCATCCATGGGGCCGCAGGGACTTCTGTAGACGCTTCCACTGTGGAGGAGGAATTGTGCGTGCCCTGCAGGGGAGGGGAGGGGAGGACAGGGCTTCCCCACGCTGGGACCCCCTGGGGACGGGGGGCCTATGACAAAGTCTGGCATGGCTGCCCCAGAGAAGCCCCCAGGCTTCCGGAGCTGGAGCAGAAAACAGGAAGCATGGCCCGAGGACATGGCACCTCCAGCAGCCCTGCCTCCTTGGAGCAGACAGAGGGGAACCCTCCCTGCCCCAGCCCGGCCCCAGCAGATGCTACCTGTCTCTCCGCAGATGACGACGTACGGTGCCTTCCTGCACAAAGGCTCCTTTTGCCGCAACTACTTCAACCTCCTGGACCTGCTGGTGGTGGCTGTGTCCCTCGTCTCCATGAAGCTCGAGTGAGCAGAGGCGGGCGTGGGGCGTGGGTCCTCTGCTCCTCACCAGGGCCTCAGAACGGGAGTCACCCACTGGGGAGAGTATCTCAGTGCCATTGACGGGAGGCCAGGTCCCTTGGGTTGTCACCAACTGGGCTGAAGCCACCATGTCCAGCGGGCAAAGCCATGAGCTGGAGACCAGGAGGTGATCAGAGGAGAAGACAGCCCTGGCAGCCCTTGGGGGAAGATGGGTCTGCACTTGGGGCTCCCAGGTGGAGTGGGGAGACGAGCCTGCACCCTCTCCTCTCCCCGCCTGGGGAGCCTGTTCTGTGCGCAATGAGAACTCGCCCCGACCCGGGGACAGGCAGGGAAGGGGGAGTGTCAGGCAGAAAGGCCTGAGAGCTGGGTGGCTGGAGGGGCTGGGGCTAGAGCAGCCGCCGCAGACCCGCCCTTGGCCGCCCACCCAGGTCCAGCTCCATCTCCGTGGTGAAGATCCTGAGGGTGCTGAGGGTGCTCCGGCCGCTGCGGGCCATCAACAGGGCCAAGGGGCTGAAGGTGAGAGGCCCTGGGTGGCCCCTGGCAGGAAGGAGGCGGGAAGGGTGATGCCGGGATCCTCAGCCCGGCCTTCACGGGGCACATCCCGTCCCCCTCTGCCTGTCGTGGTGGGGGGTGAGGGCGAAGCCCTGCAGCCACACTGCCCTGGCCTCGCTGCCTGCGGCCAGCTGGGGGCGGGGAGGCTGATGGTCCTGGGGTCCCCTCGGTGGCCAGCTGCCTGAAGAGTGAGGGTGGGGCGCTGAGACCGCCCGGTCGCACCCCCCCGCAGCACGTGGTGCAGTGCGTGTTTGTGGCCATCCGCACCATCGGCAACATCGTCCTGGTCACCACACTCCTGCAGTTCATCTTCGCCTGCATCGGGGTCCAGCTCTTCCAGGTGAGCCCCGCCGGCCGGGGTCCGGCTCTGCTCTCTAGGCCAAGGGGCCCCACCCCGGCAGAGCCCAGTGCACCAGCTGTCTCCCCGCTTTCTGTCGTTTCTCCCTGAGGATGGGGCACCTCCCTGCACCAGCTGGGCCCTGCAATGGCCCCTCCCCTGCGTCACCCTCACCCGCCACCACCTCCTCAGTCACCTGGGCTCCTGCAGCCCGTGGGCCCAGGTGTGTCCGCATCATTCAGTCTCCCAGGAGTTTCTGAGGGTGGGAGGCCCTCTTTGCTCACCCAGCTGGGAGTGGACCCGTCCAGCTCTCCAAGAAGTTCCTCTGCAGGGACCAGCCTGGCCAGGGTGCGCCTCCCACTGAGCGGACTTCCGGACGCCCCTGGCTTTTGGGTCACCTGCAGGACGCAGGCACTGACACCTGAGTACAAGTGTCCTGGTTTAAAATCGAGAGGGAGAACGTCCTCCAGCCTTCCTCACGCAATGGCATTCACTCGTTCATCCCGTAAACCCGGACAGGGCTTCTTCTCTGCGCCAGGGTCTGTCAGGGCTGAGGGGTCATGACCAAAGCCCTCCAGCCTGGCCTGGGGCCGGGAGCAGGCCGAGGGGGTGGGCGATGGTGGAGGAGGACTGTCCGGAGGACCGGCCCCAGGTTGGCCGCCCTCTGGGAGGAAGACGAAGACTCCTCCTCCCAGACTCCCCGCCATCCTTCTCCCACCCACCCCCAGTTCATTCGTGTTTCCATGAGCACATGCCTGTCTCCCTCCCTTCTTGTGGACACAGGGCAAGTTCTTCAGCTGCAACGACCTGTCCAAGATGACAGAGGAGGAATGCAGGTGTGTCACGCCCTGTGGGCTACCACACAGGGACGTGTGGGAGGGGCAGGTGGCCCTTCCAGCTGGGGGAGCTGGGAGCTGAGCCCCTCCCCCAGGACGGGTGCTCACGGAGTGCCTTTCTTGGGTCACTGTGGGGAGGAAGTGCCCAGCGGTGTCCCCCCTGGTCCTGTCCGGCCCATCAGTTGTCCTGCCCACTCGGTGCCCAGAGCCCAGAGGACATGAGGAAAAGCCCAGCTGCACATGCAGTGCCATGACATTACCCCCCATCACCTAGGGGCTATTACTACGTGTACAAGGACGGGGACCCCACGCAGATAGAGCTGCGCCCCCGCCAGTGGGTGCACAACGACTTCCACTTCGACAACGTGCTGTCGGCCATGATGTCCCTCTTCACGGTCTCCACCTTCGAGGGGTGGCCGCAGTGAGTGGGGGCTGGGCCGGGGCCCCCATGGCACAGCGGGGGCAGGGCCCCTTTGCAGCCCCAGGCTCATGGACAGGGCACAGCCACCCCACTGGTTGGGATGCTCTGGAGGGCTGGTGTGCCAAGCGGTCACCCCAAAGACAGCCTGACCAGGACTTCTGAGTAAATGTCTCCCACCCCGCCCCCCGTCGGCGAAGCCCTCTCTAATTGGTTAAGGCAGAAGGGGCGCCGCACGGAAAGGGGGGCCCATTCCGGGGTCCATTCCAGCCCCCTCCTCCCCACCGCAGGACCCTGACCCCTGTCCCGGCCCTTGCTGGCCCTTCACAAAGCTCCCCTGAGGGGCGGAGCGCACCTGGCCTGGCCCCGCCCCCAGCCCACCCTGTCTCCCCGCCCCCCCCAGGCTCCTGTACAGGGCCATAGACTCCTACGAGGAGGACAAGGGCCCCGTGTACAACAACCGGGTGGAGATGGCCATCTTCTTCATCATCTACATTATCCTCATCTCCTTCTTCATGATGAACATCTTCGTGGGCTTTGTCATCGTCACCTTCCAGGAGCAGGGCGAGACTGAGTACAAGAACTGCGAGCTGAACAAGAACCAGGTGCCTGGGCCCCCGTGGGCAGGGCTCCCGCCAGCAAACAGTTCTGGGGCTGGGTGACCCCAGATCCCACCACTCGCACCCCACTCCATCTCCAACCCACCGCCAACGAGCTGGTGGGCGGTGTCTTCTCATGGGACCCTCAGGACGCCCAGAGGGACGAAGCCCTTCGGAGCCCGGGCTGGACAAGAGCCATGTTAGGAAAGGCCCGTGGTGACTCAGGGCGCCCACCCGCCTGCGGGATGCTCCCCCACATGGCCCAGCGGGCCCCGCAGCCACAGACCCCCAGTTTGCCGCAGCCCTGGGCTTGGAGCGGGGGGTGGGGGACAGCCGCTGCGGTGCTGACGGCCCGCCGTGTTGCGTCTCAGCGCCAGTGTGTGCAGTACGCCCTGAAGGCCCGCCCACTGAGGTGCTACATCCCCAAGAACCCGTACCAGTACCAGGTGTGGTACGTGGTCACCTCTTCCTACTTTGAGTACCTGATGTTCGCCCTCATCATGCTCAACACCATCTGCCTGGGCATGCAGGTGAGGGCCCCGCACGCACAGCCGGGGGCGGGGCGGCCAGGGCAGGGGGCGGGGCGAGGGGCCAGGCCCCGCCCCCCACCGCCCACACCGCCTGCTCTCCCTGGCACCTGCTGGGTGGCGAGGCACTGCACGACTTGCTCCAGGCCTTGTTGCCCAGCACCTAATGGTTTATTAGGAGGTAACGCAGGCGTTCAAACCTCGAACCGCCATCAGTTCCGTCATCAGAGGAAGGGCCTGCTGAGGGTGGGGAGGAGAAAGCGCTCTCTCTCTCTCTGCTTTTCTTCTGCTGCAAATCGGGGAGGTTGCATTGGCTGGGATTTCGGCTCGGGGCCCAAGACTGGAAGTAGTGTTCCCAGTACCGGTGTCTCAGGAGCTGAGCACATTTACACGCGATGCCACAATCGGTAGCGTTACCAAGCCTGTGTCAGTAGAACCCTCACCCAAGGACAGGACTGCCCGGTGATGAGGAAGGGGAAGGGGTCACTGGGCCAGCAGGCCCCATTCCTAGCGGATCAGGGGCGACGGCCAGAGTGCGGGTCTAGGCCAGGCAGCGGAAGCGGGGTGTCCGGCCAGGACAGGGTGGGACGGTGCAGCCTCCGGATCCTCTGGAGTAGCCAGGAGTTTCTGTGGAAGAAGTGGGCAGTTACGACCTTCTGAAAAAACGAAAGGGTGGCGGATTCCTGGGAAGTGTTATAAGGACATGGACATAAGGAAGGTCATAACCTGGGTCGGGGTGCGGGGGCTAAGTTTATGGTTTTGAGCTGTTTCCCCCGCCCTGGGGGCCGCGAGCACCTACGGTGGGCTTGGTGAGCTCAGCCGCCCACCCGCAGTTGGCGGCGATACCCGCTCGGGAACCCAGGGGTCTCCTCTCCTAGTCCGGTGTCCAAAGGACTTGCAGGAACCCGTCACAGAGCCCTGCCCGGGGCCCTGCAGCAGGGCTTGGAATGGCCGCCCCCCGACCCCCGCCACCCCGTCACCTTCTCGGGGAGAGGCGAGCTTGTCAGACGGGGTAGAACTGAGCGGGTGGCAGAGCGGGCTCCCAGGGTTTGGAGATCGAGGAGGGAAGCCGGAGCCGCCCCCAGCCCCCTGCGCCCCTCCGCCACAGCACCACAACCAGTCGGAGCAGATGAACCACATCTCGGACATCCTCAACGTGGCCTTCACCGTCATCTTCACCCTGGAGATGCTGCTCAAGCTCGTGGCCTTCAAGGCCAGGGTGAGTGCCCAGGCCGCAGGCCCCGGGGCGGGGGAGGCCTTCTCGTGGACCCTCCGTCCCTGTGGCCTGTGCTACAGGAGGTCCTTCACCCCCGCTCCCGAGCCGCTCACCCCTGGGGCCGCGTCGGCCTCCAGACACAGGGCGGGAAGAGGGTCGGGCTGCAGAGGGGGGCGCAGTGGGTGCTGGCTGCCCCTCCAGCGCTTCTGACGACGCCACCCGGGGCCTGGGGCCTTGCGGAGGCCTCAGTTCCTGAGCCCACTACCACGTGCCTGGCCCAGCTGCCCCGTCGGGGTCGCACTGTCCCACCCGAGGCGGGGCTTCGAGGGGGATAGGGTGAAAGTGCTCCCCGCCTGCACCAGGACGCCGAATCCTGAGCTCCCAACCGCCCCCTCCCCACTAACTACTTTATGCTCTGGAGGAAACAAGGGGCCAAAGGGAGAGGGAGTGGGAGTGGCGTCGTGGGAGCTCCAGGGGAAAGGTGGACCCCCCGGGCCGGGCCCTGGCTCTGCACCCACACAGCCGGCCAGGACCACCTCCTCCCACTGGCCTCCGGAGCTTCTCCTCAAAGTGCCCACCCCGACTCCCGTCCCTGTCCCCCAGGGCTACTTTGGGGACCCCTGGAATGTGTTTGACTTCCTGATCGTCATCGGCAGCATCATCGACGTCATCCTCAGCGAGATCGACGTGAGTGTCCAGGGGCGGAGCCAGCCTTGGGGGGCACTCAATCAGGGAACAGATGTTTTCGGGGGGGATGCAGTGCGTGTGCCACCTGGCACCCCGGGGGACAGTCCTGCAGAGCAGACAGACAGCGCAGGCTCCAGACAGACCTAAGGGGTGTGCCAGGCTGGCCAAAGCCAGAGCCGCCGGCAAGGGTGTCATCTCTGGGGGGTGGGTCACGGAAGGCTTCCTGGTGGTGGCGCAGTCTGAAGTGCGGCCTGAGGGAAGCGGCAGTGGTGACAAGTTGGCATGGCTGCCACGGCAAGTCTCGGGGACCCCGGGCTCAGCAGGGAGGCAGATGGCCCCAGGAGCTGGGGGGGAGGCAGGCAGGCTGAAACAGCAGCAGGGGCGGAGGAGGCTCCCTGCAGGGATGGCCGTCGAGGGTCTGAGGCTGAGGGTCCCTGCTGGGTGGAGGAGGGGCACGGAGGACAGGGCGGAGGAGAGCCAAGAGTCAGGCTGAACCACACAATGTCCTGTGGCCCAGCGCCTGCCAGGTGTCCGGGCTGGACCTGGGGAAGAGCCCCGGCCTCCGAGGCGCCTGACCGACCACCATGGGTGGTGCGAGTCTACTCAAGGGGGCTGTTGGGCCACGGGAGCCCAGCGGGCAATCAGTCCCAGGGGCTCACCCTTGTGGGGGCTTCGTCTGAAGTTCCCACGCCCAACTGAGCACAGGAACCTCACCTCACAGCGGGCTGAGGTGGGGACACAATGGCTCTGGTGACTCCTGACTCATGGGGTCGGGGCGCGTGAGCGCCGGAGGCAGGTCTGGAGCCGGGGAAGAAGGGGCCCTCGGACTGAGCCCTCTAAAGGCTGAGCCCTGGCCGAGGGCGTCACCTTCTGGGGACTCAGCGGCCCCCTGGTCACCCTGGGGAGCAGGGTCCTGGCCTGGGGGTCCCGTTCACCCCCATGTCCAGAACAGACAGTGACAGACAGAACCGAGGGGCGGCCAGGCTCCGGACGAAACCAGTGTGCACATGTGTGTGCGTGCATGTGTGTCATGTGTTTCCATCTTGCTCTGAGTTTGCCGGGCACAGCGCCCACGGGCCCAGGTTTAAGATCGGCCCCCCTCACCGGCTCTGTCGGGAGCAAACTCCAAAACCTGCTAGCGTAGCGGTGGCTGCTTCTGACGTTTGCGGTCTGTGTAGGGGCCACCTGCTCAATCTAAAGTTTCTTCAGTGGCGGAGGACTGGGCAGTGTCATTGGTCGTTATTGGGAGCATCGGGTGTCCTTAACCGGTCATGTTTGTTTAAGTCCTGTTAAGACTTGAGATTCAAATATTGATTGATATTCCCGGCGCACAAACCAGGGGACAGACGAGGGCAGCGCCGTGTGTCGGCACTTCCTGCAACGACAACCACATTGCGCTCTGTCCAGCACACGGGCCACAAGCCACACGTGGCTACGGGTCACTTAGGCTGTGGCCAGCGCAGCTGAGGAAACAAATTTCGAATTGTATCTAATTTTCACTGTAGTTCAGCCGTGTAAGCCTGTCGGCCACTGTGTGGGCACAAAGCTGCTGTCACTCTAGTTGCGCACTAAAGCCACTCCGGGTGCGTCGACACCCGGAAGCCAGGACCACCCCCAGGGGCCTGGGTGGGGACCCGGCGAAGGGGTATATTTTTTAAGTTTCCCGCGTGATTCTGATGCTGGGCCGGGGTCGAGGTCAGTGGTCCAGGGAGAAGCTGCCCTAGAGAATGTTGGTGGAGGGGAGCTGGCGTGGCGGGACCCAGCCCACCCGTAAATAGTCGGAACTTAGGAACGTAAAGCCAAGACGTCCCCTGTCCCAGGACTCCAGACCAGGCTGCTCCTGACACGGGGCCAAAGGAGAGGCTGAGCGTAAACAGGAGAAAAGCGCCACACCCCCTCACGCTTGCTCTTCAAGAGCCCGGCCACACCTGGTGGCCACACCTGGCAGCCGCAGCTGGCGGCCACGGGTCTCTCCCAGGCCAGGGCAGGTGCATCTGCTCTGGGGCCGCCCGCACCCTCCACCTCTGGGCCTCTGCCCCTGACCCAGGGAGATGGGGTGCGAACCCACTCATGCTGGTGGGCAGGTACGCTCCAAAGTCCCCAGCGCGGGGGCCCCTGGGGCTGCAGACACACCTTGGAGATGAGAAGGGGCTGCGTACCAGCCTTCCCTCCTCTCCCTGCTCCCAGCCTGCGGCTGCCC
>PVJD01015944.1:0-23048 GCA_004026545.1 Mormoops blainvillei | reverse complement strand
AAAATAAAAATACATGTTTAAAAATACATCTTTTAAAAACCGTAAATGGAACAAGTACATATCCACAGACTAATTTACATCCCTGCGGGTTTGTGTGTATATTGTAAGCCTGCCCTGCAGGAGGACCTTTTTAAGTACAAAGTAGCAAGCACGATTCTACGGCTCCGATGGGCGGTAGTGCAGCCGCGGGGCCTAGGCAGCGTAGTCATGAAATACTGAAAAGAAGCGAATATAAGCCTCCTTTCAGGCTTTTCTGCCGATTGTAAACTTGTACGTAATTAAAATTGCACATAGGAAACCAAACTTGGTGTCATTAGAAAAAAGTGTAAAGCTGGGGTTTTGCGGGGCTCTTCAGAGGTCAGGGCCCAGAGTGTGCGCCCGGCGCGCCCGCCTTAAATCCGCCTCTGGGCCACGGAGCCTTCTGAGAAGCTGAGTGGCTCCTCTGGATCCTTCAGAGCCCCTGGGAGGGACGTTTCGTACAGACCCCTAAGGCAAGCCAGGTTCTCACGGGCCACCCAGGGATCGAGGCATCCATTTCAGAACCTGGGCTGAAAAGCCCAAGGGTGCAGGCATTTGAGCCTTGAGATCCCTTTATGCCCCCCAGTCTCCTGATTCCCCTAAACTCTTCACCCAGTGCCCCACCCTTCCCTCCGGTCATCAGCCTCCCACCCCCAACCCTCTGCTGCCTTCTGTGCTTTGTCTGAGTCACGTCTGATTCCTCAGATGGCCACCAGGTGGGAGCATAGACCTGCGGTGAGGCTGGGGCAGGGCCACCTTGAAGATGGCCTGGGCGAGGTATGGGGCGGTGCTGAGGCTTCTGTCACTGGGGCCCACCAGGAGGCTGGGAGCTGGGGCTGGGGGGTGCAGCTCTTCATGGGTCTGAACGTGTGTCAGGTGTACAGGGGCCTGCCTCTGGGTGTAGCACGCCTGGGTGTGAGCACGCAAGGGTGCACGTTCCCATATGCAAGGGCGTGTGTGCATGCACACACCTGCGTGTGTACACAGGGACCGGGACCTGCAGGAGTCTCCCTCCCACAAGCTAGACAGTGGGCCCGAGGGAACAGTGGATGAGAGAGCCTGTGCCTTGAACTTCAGCGCCTCCAGAGTGGGAGGTGGCTTCAGGACCGAGGCCCCAGGCCCTTCGCCTGCCTGATGGCCCAGGGCTCTGCCTCGCCAGTGCTGGGAGCTCATCCCACCTTTGCCAGCTGTGGGGTCGTGCTGAGCAAGGATAGGGATTCGTTACTATTTCTGAGGGTTTGGTGGCCCAAGGCCCACAGTGGACCGGAGGCACCTTCAGCCCCAGGCTGGAGGGCCAGGCTCGGGGGCGGACTACCACATGGGGGTCTGGGCCCCAGTGGCACCAAGGCAGATGAGGACGCACCCGCTTAGCATCCCCAGCTTCCCATGTCCTCCTCCAGCGGGGCCCGTCCCGCTGTTCCCTTTGTTGCCCTTCCGCTCACCCCTCCCACCCCCATCTCCACCGCCTCTTCCCTGTTCCCTGAAGGCTGTGCAGAGCAGACTTTCGTGAAGGTCACCAGTGAGCTTCAGGCTGCCGGGTCCTGTGGTCCATGCTCCTGTCTTCTCTAACTTGACCTTCAGCGGCATTTTTCAGAAGTCCGTACCTGAGGATATGTTTATTGATTCTAGAGAGAGAGGCAGAGTGAGGGAAATATCACTGTGTGAGAGAAATATCGATTGGTTGCCGTAAGCTCCCGGACCGGGGATCGAACCACAACCTAGCATGTGCCCTGACCGGGGATTGAGCCTGCAGCCTTTTGGTGCACGGGACAGTGTTCCAACCAGCCGAGCCACCTGGCCAGGGCGACCCTCGGCAGAGGCGGATTTAACGGCGGGCGCACCTGGTGTGCGCCCTGGGCCGTGACTTCTGAAGACATGTATTTTTATTTTTTTAAGGGGCCCAATATTTTCTTCTGCGCCCGGGGCCTCAGCCGACTTTAGCCCGCCTCTGCCCCTCAGCAGCGTCTGGCAGCCGGCTCCTCCCTCCCCTCCTTCGCTCCGGACCCCTCTCTCCTGGTTCGCCTTCCGTCCGTCTAGCCCTCCTCAGCCTCCTTTTTTTTTTTCCTTCAATAAATCCACTTTATTTTCATTTTCTAGATTTTGCATTTTTATTTATTCTATGACAGTTGTCCCAATTTTTTTTCCTTTGGCCCCCCTCCGCCCAGCCCACCCCTCTCTCCCTCAGTCAATCCCCTTCGCCGTCCATGTCCATGAGTCATTCGTCCGTGTTCTTCGACTGGTGCCGTCCCCTTCCTTTCACCATTCTCCCCCTCTCCCCTCCCCTCCCCTCCCACAGCTAGCTATCAGTCTGTTCCATGTTTCCGTGTCTCTGGTTGTATTTCTCCCGTGAGTTTATTCTGTTCATTAGGTTCCAGTTATGAGTGAGGCCCCCTTAGCTGGTCCCCGCTGACCTCTCCCAGCCTAGGGTCTGTCCCCATGCCCCTTTCCTCCTCTTTAAACACCCGTTTCCTTGGTGATCTCATCCAGGCTCAGAAGAAAGAGCAGGGAAGGAGACGGGAAGGGAGGCTGCCTCACGGAGCATCCAGGCTCATGGCTTTAAAATGATTCCTGTTCGATATAATTTATTGTTCTGTTTATCGTCAGTCTTTTCCCAACAGAAAGCAAGCTTCATGGGCAGGATTTTGTTGTTGTTGTTTTTAAAGTCAGGTTTGTTATGGTGTAATTTACATACAGTTAAAATCATCCTTGTTGGTGGTCAGTTCTGGTAAGATTTGGACAAACGTGTACAGGTGTGTAACTACCTCCACCATCAATGACAAGACAGTTCCATCCCCGCCCAAAGTGCTCTAGACACTTTGGGATCACGCCCTCTCCTTGGCCTTGGCAGCCCTTGGGTAGTGATTGTGCCTTTTCTGAGAAGTCACATAAATGGGACTGTACAGGATGTAATCTTTCGAGTCAGCTTTTTCCACTTAGCACAGTGCTTTTGTAATTCACCGCTATTGTTGCAGTTATCAGTTCTTTGTTCCTTTATTTCATTATATTTTATTGTGCTGGTTTGTTTATATGTTCATAGGGGCCCCGGTATTCTGGGGACACGGGTTTTCTAGGACATGAGACTTTCCTTTTTTAATCTTTATTTTTACTGATTTGAGAGAGAGAGAGAGAGAGGAGAGAGAGAGAAACATCGATTTGTCATTCCACTTACTTATGCATTCACTGGTTGCTTTGTGTACGTGCCCCGAGTGGGGATTGAACCCATGACCTTGGCATATCGGGATGACGCTCTAACCAACTGAGCTACGTGGCTAGGGCAGGATATGGGACTTTCAGTGCTAAGACCAGGATGATTCGTTACCCTAGTCCACGAGTTGAAGACATTTGGGTTGTGTTTGGTGACCTTGAATATTTTTTCGATAGAGCCAGTGGCAACAGTTTCCTTTGTGAACTTAAACATTAATTTCTCTTGGGTAAATACTGAGGTGTGGGATCGCTGGGTTCTGTGATGTGTGCATGTCTCACTGTGTAGCCAACTGCCAGTTCCCCGGAATGACTGGGTGAGTCAGCCTTCCCGCCAGCACTGGATGAGGATGCCAGGTTTTAAAACAGCTTTTGAGCCATTCTATAGGTGTATGATGGTATCTGCTCATGGTTGGCAGAGACTTGTTTTATTTTTTGCACATGTGTCCCCAGTGCCTGGGACTGTGCCTGCTGTAGAGTAGACACTCAACAAACTTCGCTTTCATCGAATGAATAATAAATAAATGGATGGATGAATAAATAAAGTGCAAGGGACCTCAGGTATTCCCTGAATTTGTTACGGCAAGTCCATAGCACACTTGCCCCCATGCCCCCTTCTGGTTCCATGGCAGGCATCGCCAATCGATGGCGCCATTGTATCCAGCTGTTTCATTCCAGGCAGGTGCTATCCAGTAATCCGAGTAGGTTGAGGTGAGCCCCATGAGCTGCTGAAGCTCTGCTGCAGGCCTCCTGCCAGCTAAAGCGGAGATCCAGGGTCAGAGTAGAGCCGGGGGCTGCCCAGTCTCAGCGAACCAGGCTCCAGGCTAGCCGCCAAGGCTGGGCTCTTCCCAGGGACATGGGAGACCCCTCTGATAAGGCTGGAGTAGGACGGGTGGCGTGGACATGGATCTGGACTCGAGGCCGGGGTGGGGCTCTGTCTTGGGGTGCTCCCTGGGCATAGCTGGGGTGGGAAGGCTGATGCCTGGCATCTTCCTGCAGGTGCCCAGGGGCCACCGGGATGGCCTGCCCGCCCATGTTTGCTCTCTGGCCCAGCGGGCATACTGGGCACTACTGAGCCAGCGGAGAGACCAGAGCATTGTGGCCCTGGGCCGAAGCGGCGCTGGGAAGACCACCTGCTGCGAGCAGGTCCTAGAGCACCTGGTGGGGCTGGCAGGCAGTGTGGATGGCAGTGTCTCAGGTACAGGGGTCTCCAGGTGGCATGTAGCAGGATTTTGGGGAGGGAGAGGAAGAGCTGGAGGGGGTGCTGGGCTGCTCTTCCTTGTAACCGTTCACCTAGACTCCACTCAGCATATATGCAGACCCTGTGCTGGCTGCTGGGCAGGGCCCCTCAAGTCCATTGGACGCCCCTGTGCATATTAGAAAACGGTACTCCTTCCTCAAGACTCCCCCAGCCACGCATGGGGCAACTGTCATACGTTGACACTTTCAGAACCGAACACTTGACTGCCGTGTTCTAGAAAATCATCCTACGAGGTGCGGTGCAGATGCAGTGCCCCTTCGGTGCGGGTTCCTTGTGCCGTGCACAGCCGGTGCAGCCGTACCGAGGACCTGCCACTAAAGACAGAGGGCGTGGCCGATGGGCTCGAAGAGCTGACAACCAGAGGGCAGCCGAGCTGCTTACCTGTGCCAGACTCGGATGCTCTGCCCGGGGTGCCTGGCGGAGCTGCTGGAGGGAGAGGAGGCGGGAGCACGCAGCAGGAGAAGGGGGCTTCCTGGGGGAAGTGTCGTCTGAGCGAGGCCTTACAGAGTGCCGACCTGTAATAATAATCACAGCACTAACACCGATTCCAGCCAACACCGGCCGAGGACTGATATGCCAGGCCATGATATGCCATGCCAATATGCCTTATTGCGAGGATTTAAACTTATTTGTTATTTAGAACAGCCCTATAAGGTGCATATTATTTATTTAAATTTTATAGATGAGGATCTTAAGACTCGGAGAAATTAATTGGCTTGCCTAAGGCCATGCAGCTAATCCGTCCCAGGCAGTCTGGCTCCAGATCTGTAATTCCTGCGCCAGTGTTCTCAATGGTTTTGTGTTTTATTTTTTCATGTTTGCTCCTTCCGGGAGTCTTTTTAAACATTTTTTCCCTTAATCATCTCCCCACCATAAAATTTTAATGCCGTAGACATACCACGATCTGTTTATACATGTGCCCTCTGCTCTATACATAAGAAAGTGAAAATCCCCCCATCCTCAAAATCAGTTTCTGCTCTCCTGAGGGCAGTATTCTTTCTCCCTGCCGAGAATACATGTCCTGGGCAATATTGCTTTTCTAGTTGTAATAAATATAATACCAACAGCACCACATTTGGAGCGCGTTCTAAGCACTTGACTTCTTTAAATCTTTTAGTCCTCGTGACAGTTGCATGAGGTAGGTGCTATAGTATTATCGTTTCCACGTTACAGACCAGGGCAGCCCAGCCACAGGGAGGTTAATTAGCTTGCCCTGAGCCACGGAACTGGCAAAGGGTAGAGCCTGTCCCAGCCTGCTTAGCCGCTGTGCTCGGCTGCTTCTCTGCGGGGCTGGCCCTGTGCTTTGTTGGTGACCTGCTCTGCACCTGGGCCATGGTAGCAGCTGGGGATACAGCGGGCGGAAGCACCGGCCTTTGCTTGCCCAGAATGTAATGCTGCTGTGAGTCTGTGTATTTGAGTGTGGGCGTCAGGCTAGGCTGTATCTAGGAGCCTCTCCCGATGCCTGATGCATAGTACGTGCTCAGGAAATGTGGGGCGGCTGCAGGGCTTTCTAAGCCCGCTGTGAAGCGGGGTTTCCTGAGGGCGGATCTGAGAACGCTAACGCCCTGCCTTCCTCCTAGGCTCCATCAGGCCCAGCCGGCCTCAGGGCAGCCCCTGTCACCCAGATTGTACAATCCCTTCTTGGTTCAGTCTTGGTCCCCTGCACCCTTGCTTGCAGCACAGGACGTGACTGGCATTGAAATGCGTGTGGTTTAAGGTGGCATTGAGGAGGTGGCAAGGAGCCCACCTAGGCCTGGGGCCAATGAAGAAGGGGGCCCTGTGAGAGGTGGGGGTGGTGGCACACTGGCCATAGATGACATTCTGTCCCATGCCCCCACAGTGGAGAAGATTCAAGCCAGCTTCACTGTCCTCCGGGCCTTTGGCTCTGTGTCCACTGGCCACAGCCGCAGCGCCACCCGGTTCACCATGATGATGTCACTGGACTTCAATGCCACAGGCCGAGTCACGGCTGCTCAGCTCCAGGTGAGGCCTCTAAGTGGGAGGGAGAGGGGCGTCCTTGGGGCTACAGGATCCCCAGTCTCACTGAGCGGAGCCCACACCTCCTAAGACCCCTAGAGGTGTCTCGACGGTCATAGTTCCCCCAGCCTTTGCGAGCTCCTCCCCGCCTCCCACCATGGACCAGCAAGTCCCCTCCTAGAGCAAGCCGACCTGTTTGCACCTGAGAATATCACCGGGATGAAATATTCATGAGTAAATATGTAATTCAGCCACTCACTAGTTGGGTCTTAGAAGCACAAGCCGAAATGAAACAGACGCCCGCGGGCCTTCGTGGCAGGCAGTGTGCGACAAACACACACCTGCTCGTCGCTGCCTCCCAAACTGCCCGGTCCCTCCCCTGCCCCTCCAGCGTTCTGTCTGAACAGAAAATAGAAGCAGCTGATCGGAAACATTGTTCGTAAGGGAGGCTGGGATAATACGCAGACTCAAGGAACAGTCGTCGGTGCCTCCAAGCCCCCTTCCCATCCTGACCCTGGAGCCCTGCCATTCATGCCGTTTGGGTCGACCTGCGAAAGGCGTCTGTGAAATAAGAATATGTTGGGGGGTGGCTCCAGGTCACTGCTCCTCCTTTTGGATAGCTTCATTGGAATGAGTCCCCAGACGGACTCTGAATTAGTGAGACAAAGGACTGATGAGTTTTGATAGGAAGGTGTCCCACAGAGTTTGGACCCGAGATGCAGCCTCAAAGGGCGGGCCAGCGTGAGGCAGCCTGTTGCGGCCTCCAGGTAACTGGGCACCAGGCCTGAGGCTGAGGCACCCCAAGTGCGGACTGAGTGCCCGTCCCCTCCCCTTGCAGACAATGCTTTTGGAGAAGAGCCGCGTGGCACGGCAGCCGGACGGGGAAGGCAACTTTGAGGTTTTCTCCCAGATGCTGGCGGGATTGGACCTGGATCTCAGGTGAGTGACTGGGCCAGACAGGGGCAGCC
This sequence comes from Mormoops blainvillei, assembly GCA_004026545.1. Taxonomy (NCBI): domain Eukaryota; kingdom Metazoa; phylum Chordata; class Mammalia; order Chiroptera; family Mormoopidae; genus Mormoops; species Mormoops blainvillei. Next base: position 15,623 of record PVJD01015944.1, on the reverse strand, counting down.
CGGGGCAGTAATTCAAAGGGCATCCCCTCTCCAGGGCCCAGCCGGAGCTCTGCCCAGAGCTGGGAGGCAGTGGACCCAGTAGTTAGGAACCTCGCCTCCAACCCCTGCTGCCTGGCACTGCTCACGGGCTGGGTGACCTGGGCTATACGTCATCCACTCTGAACCTTGTTTTTTAATTTTTTCCTGTAAAGTGGAAACCATGCCTTGGCTTACCTTACAGGAGTAAGTGAAATAGTTCACATGTAGCTCTTTATAAACGCTGGGAGGTGGCAGAGGCTGTCTGATGCGAAGGGGACAGGTCGGTCCAGGGCTGACAACAGCATTGGAGAAGGGCAAGAACAGCAGACCCCAAGTATTCTAGAAGTTTCTGAATTTGTGGGGGCCTTGAGTGCACACGAGGGTTTGCCTGAATGGGGCACCTTAGAGCAGGGGGGCGCTGGGTGGAGCGGCCCACAGGGCAGCCAGGCGAGACTCGTCTTGGAGGGCGTCCTGGGGACACACCCCTTAGGTCCCGACAGACAGGTGTGCTCTCTAAAGGACTGACTTTTGAGTCTGAGGGATGTGTGTTTATGTCCAGACTTTGCCCCATGTGGTCCTCTCTGAACCTCAGTTTCTCTTTCTGTAGAATGGGCACCTGCTAGTGCCCGCCTGTGGGCATTTAAACCCGATTCCATGTCAGGGCGGCAGGCACTGTGTGTCGTGCTTAGTAGGGATGCGACACGGGAAAGTATAATATGTATGTATATAAACTCCGCACCTGGAGTTTGAATCCTCTTCTCCAGCTCATGGCTTCAGGTGAGAGGTTTCAGCTCTGGGGCCTCCATTCCCCAGTCTCTCAGGACACGGAAAGGCAGGCCCATCGCCCTGGTGGCCCCTGCACTGGGGTTGTTGGTTCTGCGCCCCTGCATGGAGCTCGGAGCTGGTCCTGGCACTACGGCCCGGAAAGTGCCCCCGTGTAATGGGCACAGGCAGGATGGGACTGGCTGCTGCCAGCAGAGGATTCGAGCCTCCATGCCAGGCCAGGCCCAGCCCAGGGAGCTGTGTGTCGGGGGGCTGACCCAGGCAAGACTGGCGTCCTTGGGAGCCAGGACAAAGCTCTGAGAGCATGGGGCTGCCCCAGGTGAGTTTCAGAGGCCCTGGGATCGTAGACAAAATTGCTTAGGACAACTCAGACCCCTCCGGAGGTCAGGGCCATGCTGGGGACTCTCCAGTGGCCTTCCTGGCCACCTCCCTTTCTTACCTCTGTCGCTGCTGGGCTGTTCCCTCATCCACAGGAAAGCTTTCAAAGGACAAAAACTGGCTTCCACTTCCGCAGATGTCCTCCCCTTCTCCCATGTATTCTTGTGGCAAACTCCTATTCATCCTTCAAAACCCTGCTCTGAATCCCTTCTTTAGAGGAGTGCTGCCTGATTCCTGCTCCCTCGGCTCCCCCTTTCTGCCGTTCCAGTTCGTCGCTGGGGTGTGCTGGTCTCTCTTCCTCACCAGACAGGCCACGAGGCCTTTGAGTCAAGGGCCCTGCCTTACTCCTTTCTGCCTCCCCGGTATCAGTAGAGGGCTTTGTACTGGGTAGATGCTCCTTGATTATTTGTCAGGGTGAACTTCCAACTAGTGGCACACAGGTCAGCTCGAGCGCCAGGGAAGCAAATGCAGAGCCCCTGCTCTGTGCCAGGCTGGCATGGGAGCTTATATATAGTATCTCATGTGACCATGTGACGCAAGTGGTAGAATGCCCATTTACAGATGAGTTAAAGGGAGGTTTGTACAAGAGAACCACCTGGTCTGCCAACTGGCAGGGCTGGGATTGGACACAAAGTCTTTCTGACAAGGGCCCTTCCAGGGTGGGAGACAGAGGCCCAGGGTGTGGGGTCGGCAGAGGTCTGGGAGCGAAGGCGCCAAAGGGCCCAGAAGTGGGGGGACTGGCTGGGGACTGGTGAGTGAGCGCCACTTCCCAGGAACCAGTAAGAGCTGCCGTGGGGGGTGGGGTGGGTCCGAGGCTGGGCTCCACTATGCGCTTGTGAGTGGCGCGGGCCTGGACGGCGGGGGTGGGGGGCATGACCGTGCCTCCAGCTCCCCCTTTGCTTGCATTCTTCAGGTCCCAGGTCGGGCAGCCTGCCTTCAGGCCCCCCTCTTACGGAGCCTTCAGTGTACTGGAAGGGGCCTTAAGCATCATGTCACTTTCCAGGGTGATGTCAGAGGCCAGGGGAGGGATTGGGTGGCAGGATAGCTCTCTGTTTGCTGGCTGTGTGGACAAGATGTTCACTCCGAGGGCCTCTCTTTTGTCATCTGTGTCGTGGGAACACTGTTTGCGTCTGTTGGGTGGGGCTGTTGTGTCTAATCTCGGGACTTAACAGGCAGGGCTAAGCCTACTGGTCTAAAATTATCCTTGAGCAAGTTAACACATCCAGTTAGTAGGAGACCTGGAGTTAGAACCTGCTTCCCTGATATAAGTCCATGACTATTTTCCCAGGGGCTCCCGGCACTGAGGACGCGCCCAGTAAGGACAGCCAGTGAGGAATATTCGAGAGGCGGGGTCAGGGCCGTGGGAGATACTGGGGCCTCCCGGAGCATTGTGCGGAGCCCCCCACCGTGATGACCACCTGCCCTGCCTAACCTTAACCCTAACCCTCCCCTCCCTCACTCACTTCTGGTCCCTTCTCTGCTTCTAGGACAGAGCTGTACCTGCATCAGATGGCAGACAGCAGCTCCTTCGGCATGGGCGTTTGGTCTAAGGTAAGGAGGTCCTCCTGGGGAGTGTGTCGGTGTCTAGGGCCCCGTGGCTAGGATGGGCAAGTGACGGAGAGATCTGCTACGTGACTTGTCTCCTTTGCCACTGGGGTTTGTAGTTGGCAAGGGCTGGTCATGTTGGGGGGATGGAGGAATATCTTTTTAGAGTCTGGGCTTGTCAGGAAATGAGACGTACAAATAGAGACCCAGGAGGCGGAGTAGGTAAAGGTGAGCATGTGGGCTCTGGTGACAGGCTCCCTGGGTTCAAGCCCCAGCTCTGATATTTATTAGTTTTGTGACCTTAGGCTTGGCACCTAACCTCTCTGGACATCTGTATCCTCTTTGGTAAAATAATGACAGTAGCTGTATCCGCCTCATGGACCTAAATGAATGAAATGAAATGATGTGTGTGAAGTGCTTAGTACATTGCGTGGCCAAAATCAATCAGTCGATCAGTCAGGCACTCTTAGTCAATATTGCTGATGGGTACGGTGGGCATGTGCAGTCAAAGGTGGCTTCCTGGAAGCTGTGGCCTGCGAATAGGACCTGAGACAGAATACTCAGTTGCTTAAAAAAGCAGATTTTGTTCACTTGTTTGTTTATTCTTTTATGCATTTGTTTATACTTTAACAATTGTTCTCTGAGTCACCCCCCATCTCTAGCAGGCCTGTGCTAAGGGCCGGGATTACGGTCCTCATCCATGAATTTCTGCTCTAGCGGGAGAGATAGGCTGGCAACTAATGCTGTCATGTGGGGTCCGGGTGTGCCGAAGGTTGCACAAGATGCTGTGGTGACCGGAGGAGAGTTGAAGGAAAGAGCTCCTCGGCTTCAGTCAGGGGAGGCTTCTTAGCCAAAGGGACATTTGACCTGGGTTTTGAAGGATCAGTAGGGGTTCACCAGGTAAAGGAACATGGATAATTTTTACACCAAGGCCTTTTCCCAAACATACATATCTAGGAAACAAATGGTGCTGGAATAATTGGATATCTTCATGCCCCAAAAAACAAAAACAAAAACCCAAAGAAAAAAATCAAATGAATTTCAATCTACAACCACACATGATATATAAAAGTTAACAAAAAAAAAATGGGTAAAGACCTAAATGTAAAGCCATAACATTTCTAGAAGAAAATGGGGGAACCTTTTTTTTAACCTTGGAGTAGGTAAAGATTGTTCGATGTGACGCCAAAGCACAGCCCATAAGAGAACAAATTGAGAAATTTTACTTCATCAAAATTAAGAACTTCTGTTCTTTGGAATTCACCATTATGATGAAAATACAAGCCATAGACTGAGAGAAAATATTTGCAAATCATATATCTGATAAAGTCTTTGAATCCAGAATACATAAATGTCTTTCAAAATTATAGATAAAACAACCCAGTGAAAAAGATGGGCAAAAGATTTTAACAGAGACTTCACCCAAATGTTCTGTGGATAGCAAATGAGCACAGGAAAATTCACCCAGCACCCTTAGTCATTAGAGAAATTCAAACCAAAGCCACCCTGTAACACTACTGCGCAGTCACTGGGCTGTCTACATGTAACAAGATGGGTCATACCAGGCGCAGGTGAGCATTTGGGGCACCGGAGCTCTCAGACACTGCTGGTGGGGGTGTGAAATAGGACAGCCATTTCGGAAAACAGCTTCTTGAAAGACTTAAACACACTCCGCCCATACGACACACGGTCCCACACCCAGGAGTTTATGCAGAGGAATGGCAGCATGTGTCTATCCCAAAAACTTGTGCGCGAAAGCGTAGCAGTTTTATTTATAGCCGCCAAACCCTGGAAACTACCAGAATGTCTATTAACAAGTGAATGGATGAACACATTGTGAAATATTCACAAAGACAGTATGCTTTTCAGCAGTAAAAATGAATGCACTAGTGATATATCCGAGAACACAATGGCTCTTGAAATAGTTATGCTGAGTGAAAAATTTCAGACGAAAGAGAGAACATTGTATGTTGTCGTGTGTGTGAGCCTCTAGAAGACAGAGGCAGGGAACAGGCCAGCGGTCACCTGAGACTGGGAGGCTGGCAGGTGGAGGGGAGAAAAGGTGATAAAGCAGACCCTGGGGCGATGGAGATTCCCACTGCCTTTATTGTGGTGATGGTTTCACAGGTGTACATGTCAGAGCTTAGCAAATTGTGTATTTTAAAGATGAGTCATTTCTCCTTTGTCAAGTATCCCTTAATAAAGCTGTTTCTCTCTCTCTCCCTCTGCTGGGTACTGTCCACAGACTCGCTGATTCAGTAGCTCTGAGGTCAGGCCTGAGAATATGCATTTCTCACAAGCTCTCAGGTGTAGCTGATGTGGCTGGCCCAGGGACCCCACTTTGAGAACCACCGCAGCGGAGTCCCTGCAGCAGGTGGGGTGGGATGGAGTGAGGTGATGCAACTCCCCCATCTTTACATTCTGGGGCTGGCACACCCTTCTCCTTCCCGATGCTCCCTTCGCTGCGGGGTTGGAATCTGCAACCTGTTTTTCTTTCATACCTCTTCTCCCAGGACCCGGCAGGGGGGCGGCGCAGAGTTGGGAGCGCAGACCTTGACCTTGAAGGCCGTGGATGAAAGGCTGTCCCAGCATGGATCTTCTTGTTCATTTCATGGTTTTGGCCAAACATATCCATTTGAATCAGCAAGAGGGCTCTTGTTTGTTTTCCTGTTGCTTTTGAGGGGGAGCAGGGCCCCGGCCCGGCCCTGTGAGCTCCCCCAGCCCGACCTGTTTGTTCAGCCTCCACACAGGAATGGGTACCAGCGTGAATCCTGTCAAGAAGGCGTTTGAAGTAGTTTGGGTTCTTTTCCTTCTTCTTCTTCTTCTTCTGTGTTTCTGGGTGGTGCTTTTTTAGAGCAGTTGACATGTGCGAACTGGCGTGGCGGTCTCTTTCTGCCGCCTGGCAGGGTCTAGAGAGGGGTTCTCCTCTCCTTTCCGACAACAGAAGTGCAGTCGGAAAACTCGTTGGCCTTTGACACAGGCCTGGGCTAGTTTTTGGGGACCAGGCTGTCCAGGTTACAGTCTCGGTAACAGAATTTGGTGGCCAGGAAGTGCCCCCCAAGAATGGGAGTTGCTATGTGCAGGCCCCCAAAGTTGCCAGATTCAACAAATAAAAATACAGGATGCCCAGAACTCATTCATCTTATATCTGACCTGATGTACAGTATGGTGACTGTAGTTAATACCACTGTATTTATTGTCTACCTGAAATTTCCTGGGAGAGTAGGTCTTAAGTGTCCTCACCACAGACACAAAAATGGTAACTATGTGAGGTGATGGATGTGTTAATTCACTTCACTGTAGTAATCATTTCACAGCCTATATGCATATTGAACCATCACATTGTACACTTAAAAATATATAACTTTTACTTGTCAAGTGTAACTCAGTAAAGCTGGGGAAATGCCGGATGCCCACTTAAACTGGAATTTCAGAAAAGCATAAAGTAATTTTTGGTGTAAGTGCAGACCGGACGTTGCATGGGCAGGCCTGGAGGGCGGGAGTCATAGCAGAGGACGCTGCCTGGAGGAGGCGAGTCCGAGCTGGTCCTGGGCGGAGAACGTTAGACAGGTGTGGCGAAGCCAGCACTCCAGCCACATAAAATATTATTGGGGGATCTGCTTCTGCTAAAAGTTTACCCACTGTTGATCTAAATTGAAATTTCACGAGATGTCTGCGCTTTACCTGGCAATTCTGTACAGCCCACGTTCATCTCTGGCTGAGCCCCGCCCTCCTCGTCCCAGCCAGCGCCCCGACTCTGACTGGTTCTGCTTCTCCTTCACCTGCAACAGGTGCTTCCGTCGTCCCCCGAGTCTGACACGTCCGTGTCCAGGTTCAAATCCCCGTACCAGCGCTTTGGCTGGCTGGCCTTCAGCAAAGCGGCGTTACTTCCCCAGGCCTCAGTTTCCTCACTTGTAAAACTGGGTTGGTGACCGCCCCCCTTGCCTGAAGGGAGGTAAAGCCCGTTAAGCACTTGGACCATGCCTGCAATTTCAAGTCAGCTTTTAGTATTGTTGTTATCATTCAGCGTTACCCTGGATGGCGGCATTGGACCAGGTGGGTGGGGCGAGGCCTCCGTGGCCCATGAGGTCCCCAGCCCCCATTTCTTGGTGGCACATGCCATGTCTTTCCTCTTACTGGCTTTATCTCTTTTCTTCTCTAGTTTATCCATAAAACATTTATTGTAAACAACTTCATAACACCTTCTGTGGAAAATCAGAAAAAACAACATACAGACAAAACCCAAACCGAAACACATACACACTCCCACGGCCAAGAAGCAGCTGCCACGGCTGCCCCATGCAGACACAGGCGTCGGTAAGCTTTTGCCGCCTTCCCTCAGTGTGGTTCCTGTGAATATTTTATGTAGCCTTTAACAAAACACGCGTCACAGAAACTTTCACAAACAACGTCTTTAATGACCACACTTCCACCGCAGAGTCGGATTCCCTGGACTACTTCCCTAATGTAGTCATTTTCAACAAGGTTCCAAACGCTTTTGGGCCGTCGTTCTGAATAATGAGGTGGTGACTGTCTTTGTGTGTCCGTGTCGTGGCCTCAGTACCAGGGTTGCCACCTCCAGCTTTCAAGCCGTCTGTCCAAGGAGAGACCTCCTCTTATGGTCTTTTTTTATCATCTCCTTGGTAACAGTCTCTCATCATGTATCACACTGTTATTTACAGTCTGTCTCCCTTCAACCCTAAGTTCTGCAAGGATGGATGGGGGTTCTTCTGTGTCCTGTTCGCTGCTTAATAGGCCACGCCCAGCACTGAGCCAGGCACACACCGCGTGCTTTGTGGAGTGAAGACCTGGGTCAGCGTACCCCACACCCGGTGACTTGGCTGAACTCCTGTCTTTTCAATTTTCTAAGCTTTGCCACTCTGGTGGGCAGAGCTATGTTAATTACACTTTGATTGACAGTTGGTGCTTTGAAGGCATTTCCTAGGGCTTTGGAATCTTGTGCTTTCTTTGAAACCACTGCCCGTGTCCTGGGAGCTGGGGTGGTTGCTGGGGATGGCGGTGGACCCAGAGGAGGGGATTGCAAGGTTTGGGGCTCTTATCTCTTAGCCAGCCTGGGACTCCAGAGTCTTCAAACCCAGAATTAGTAGAACCGTGGGACTGGCTCAGTGGATGGACACACTCTACGATCGGTAGCTCTTATTTGGGGACACTAACTGGCAGCTCATTAGCATTCACTCCTCAATGGATATATTTAGTAATTTTATTAGATCCCAGGCACTGGCACAGAGAGATAACTCAGCTGGGTTTCTGCCACAAAAGGCTTACATTTTCCAGGTGAATGGGGGCTGCCGTAGCCACAAAAGCAGATCACTCCACGCCAGAGTGATAGGTGCCAGAATAGAGGTGTATGTAGGCTGGGGGCATTCTGGTGGGGTAGAGGCATATCAGGGAAGGCTGCCCGGAGGAGGTGACAACAAACTGGTCCTGGACTAGGAGTGAAGTTAGGGGCAGTGAGGCCACCATTCCTGCTATGCAGAGCACCTGATACTGAGGTAAATGTGGGGGTATAGCAGAGAGTTCAGTGTGGCTGTAGAGCAGAAGGTGAGGATGTGGAGCACAGGGCATGGGGCTTGGGTGGGTCAGCTAGAGCAAAGGCCCAGGGAGGAAGCACTGAGACCTCCGGGGTGACCCTGGACCTCAGTCGCCACTCGCTGACTGTCAGTTGCACCTCCTGGTCCCTGCCGCACGCCTTCCCTGCCTGCCACATTTCAGCTTTTAAATGGAACTTGTTTGGGATCCGCCAGGGCGCCTGAACACTTTTGAAATTACAAAGCTTTCATACAATTTTCTTTTCTGTGCTTTATTTTTCTGCAACATAGCCTGACTTTTTTAAAAAGTACCCAACAGCAGTGGGAACAGTGATCATAACCCTTGCCCTCCAGCTGTTTGCCTCCAGCTGTCACATTCCCGATGTTGGCCTGGGGCACATGTGTCTTTATGACCCCAGGTACCAGCAGCCCAGGACTGGTCTCCCAACAGAAGGATGGGGGATGGCACACTCCTGCCAAGGGCTCTGCTGGGAGCGTCTTCTTACTTAAGCCTCTTAACGGTCCCTGGAGAGTTATTATCACGTCTATTTTTCAGGAGGACTAACCGCGTTCAGAGAGGTCTCAGTCTTGTGTCATGGTTGGAGACTTGGTCCTCGGGGATCTGACCCACCGTGCTCCCTTGGGCTGTTTACCTTTTCTTAGCCTCAGCTTTTCCACCTGTGGAACGGGCGGAGGAAATGGACCCCCTGGGGCCCAGAGAGGAGGTGGATTGGTCAGTTCTGAGCATGGGGCAGAGTCACTGGGAGTGGGAGCTCCTGGCTCTGGATGACGCCTTCCCTGCCCTCCCTCCCCCTGGCTCCCATGAGGTTCACCCAGCTCTGCAGGTACCCATGTTTCTTTTGCCATGGAAGCAAAACAGTGTTCAGCTGGCTCGTAGATGGCTCCAGGTCTGGGGGTGGGGGCGTGGGCATCCCCTGGGCTGCTTGGTTGCAGAGACACAGGGGAGCTCGCCACACCCCTGGAATAGATGGGATTAGTTTATACCCACGCTGCACTTATAACCAGGGGAGACGACTCCCAGGTGCCAGCCAGCTCCTTGGCCCGGGAGACCTCCTGTAGCCACATGCTCCCTTAGAGAGCAGCTGTAAACCATGGCTGCCCACTGGCCCTCACTCTGCAAGAGAGGCCCATGTGCGCATCCTCAGGGTCCTCGGCACCCAATGGACCATGTTCCCTCCCCGCCCCCCGCCCCTTCCCGCACCTTTCTGCTTTCAGACCCTCCCTGCCTCCCTGGCACCCACTTCACCTTCTCATTTTGCTCACTTCACACACCACTTCTCCTGGGAGTCCTCTGACCCCCGCCTTCTGCTCCTTCCCCTCCCCAGAGTCCCCTTGTCCCCGGCATTCCCCTGTGCTGCCATTCGTACATCAGCTCCCTCGCTGGACTGGGAACCACTTGAGGAGGACAGGACCACGTCTGCTGGGCATGAACTTGGGTCATAGTTGGGAAAGGTGTCCCTGGAAGGCCAAACACCCTGGGCTAAGACATGGCGGGAGAGATGCAGTGGTGCGTGGAAGCCAGCACGTATTGGGCACCTCTGTGCATTGGACACCGTGCTGGGCGTGCTGCATACATCGACTCATTTAATCCTCACAACAGCCCCAGGAGGAGGCAGGCTATGATTTCCATTCTGCAAAAGCGGAGACTGAGCCTCGGTGCAAGGGCAGGAGATTTGCGCCAAGTCGTATTGCTGGGAATGCAGAGTCTAGAGAACCAGTTCTTCTGACCCCCAAGCCAATCCTGACCTCTCTGCAATGGTAGAATCTCCTGGGTGCTCTAAATGCAGCCCACTTTAATCTGGACAGAACATTTTGGATTTCTTTTGTTTTACTAAATTACCTAAAGTCTTTTGCTGGCCTTGAACTTTGACTGCATCAGATAAACCCTGAGCACCTTGTGAGTTGACTATTTTTTCATTCATTTTTTTTTTTTTAGTTGAGTAAGACATACAGTAAAATGTATCAAGTATGCTAATTTTAAGTGTACAACTCAATGATGACCATATTCTTAAACAAAACTGCAACCACACCCCAGATCAAGATATTCTTCATTCCAGTGAATGCTCCTGGGAGTTCCCTCCTAATCAGGGGTATCCCTCCCACGCGGAGTCACCATCCTGGCTTCTCTTACCATAGATGAGTTTTGCCCACATAGATAGGATCACATAGTGTATTGGTCTTTTGAATCTGACATTCCAGACTCACAGTGGATTTGTGGTATTCATACATGTGGTTACATTTATTAGTGGCTCGATCTTTTTCATTGCTGTGTAGTACTCCACACACGCCCTAGCTATACTGCCCGTTTAACCATTCTCCTGTGGATAGACGTTTGGGCTCTGAGTTGACCTGTTCCACTAATTTGACTGATTTCTATTTTCACATATTTGATGCAAAGACTTGTTTTTATCTGAGATGTTTGGCTCTCCAGAAGTTTAAAGAATGGTAAACATCTTGCTGATCCTAATTGTTATGGATCAGAAACATATACATTTGCCCCTCAATGTCTTCTGTTGCAACAGAGACTTGGGGCAGGGAGGGAGAGAAAAAGAAGCAAATTAGCTTTAGTGGAAGTTTTCTCCTTCTTCTCTTCCCATGAGCTAAGTGGTGAGTGATGGAGTCTGCCTGTAATTTAAAGTTGAACGCTGAGAGCTGACAGTGGGAGCCATAATAAATGTGTTTCCACCGTTCTTTGGTGTCCTTCCTCTGTTCTTTGAAATCTCATAAATAACCATGTTGGTAAGATGCCTTCCTTCCCCCCGTTTGCTCCAGCTGAGCAGCTGTGGTTGCTAGGTTGAACTCCTGGTTGCTAGGGATTTTGTGGTCCTGTGCTGGCCCAGAAATATGATGGATCAGTGGAACATGCTTTTGCTATTCATTGAAATGTGTCCACAGAGAATCTCTCAATGTCCCTGCCTACATTGATGTTGTCCCAGTTGGTCAATGATCCTTGCAGGATCCTTCCCCTGTTAGAAGAAGTGGCTTGAATGGATGAGACAAGTGGCCTGGACTGGGAGTCAGAAAAGCCTGATTCTAGTCCCGAGTCTGGTACTAATTTGCTGTGTGACCTTGGGCAACTGTCTCCCCCTCTCTGGGCACAGAACACTACAAAATTCAAGGACCTGCCTGCTTTAACAGCCTACAGTTTATCACCCAAGCTCAGTCCAAGTGCAGATCAGTTCCTCTGTATGTGCTGGTGGATTACTGATGGAAGAATTCTTCTCCCCAGCTCACTTCCTATCAGCCCAGCAGGCTTCTGGGCTGAGTCTCCTTGGCCAGATGGTGTGTGCGCAGGAGTTTCAGACTAATTTTAATATTCAATCAAACAGAATTGGGATCATAAATCTAGAAAAGAAAAACAACACTCTACAATCCATAAACATCTGATCATGTCACTTTCTCTTTCCTCCTGCTTAAAAATCTCTGGCAGTTTCCCATCGCTTGCACTGGGGGTGGCCAACAGGCTCCCTTTCGGTTGCTGAGGTGGCTGGCTGCAAGGGGTCATGTGCTGGAAAGAACCTGGACTCACTGGCTTGCTGTGGGATCTTGATCGACTAGTGATGTCTGCCACAGGTCCAGGAATGTGGATGGGGTGTGTGCTTGCCAAGCAGGGCTGAAGTGTAAAGCTCATGCTCTTGAATGTTGCGTCTGAGGCCTCTACATGCTCCTCTCCTCCCGCCTCTGTCAGCCCCACCCCCAGAAATACCTGTTCTGTCGTCTCCAAAGATCTCCTTTGTTCATGTCTGTTCCTTCTACTTATCAGGACCTTTATTCCATTAAATGGGTCAACCCTACCTGTTTATCTTGCAAACTTCAATCGCATTTTTGTCTCATCTTCTCTGACATTCTCTTCGACTCTCTTGGGTGGGATTAATAATGCATTCCTGCCTCCAACATCCCATAGCTCCCCACTTACATCCATATCCTACCACTTAACCTTTTTCGCACTTAGTAGCTTCGTTTTTTTTTAATCTCTTTCCACTTCTACCTGGAGAGGTACTTAAAGTCAAGTTCTGGGTTTTGCTCATCTTTGCATCCCCAGAGCCCGGCACAGAGCAGAGCCCCGATAGCTCTACTGAATGAACACGTTAATGAATGAAAATCATACTGTCTTCCAAAGTCAGGTAGAAATGATTGTCAACCCTCCTCCGCTGAATTGTGGGTAATTTACTGTGGCCATAAAGTGACCACATGTGTCCCACGAGGCTGCGCTTGGCTTCATGTTGGGAGTGTGCACTTTCTCCACTGTGACGGCCTCTCTTTCGTCCTCTCTCCCTTTCCCTCCAGCCCGAAGACAAGCAGAGGGCGGTGGCTGCCTTCAGCCAGCTCCAGGGTGCCATGGAGACGCTGGGCATTTCAGAGAGCGAGCAGCGAGCCATTTGGCGGGTGCTGGCAGCCATCTACCACCTCGGCGCGGCGGGGGCCTGCAAAGGTATGTCCTTCCTGCCCAGCTCACCTGGTCTGCCAGCCGCCTCCATTGGCAGGCCCCTGGCAAGGCCCTTCCCTCAGCGAAGTGGGGCAGCATTCACCTGTCATCCTCTTTCTGGGTGCCTGGGACTGCTCTTCAGGGGGCTGTCGAACAAGGCACAGTGCAAAGGAAACAGGGCTGGGCGTGTCAAGCAAACCTTCTAGAGCCTCGCTGTCCAATAGAACTTCCCGCAGCGAGGGAGATGGCCTTTAGCCGTGCCGTCCAGTACAGAAGCCACTCCTGGCATGCGCCTACTGAGCACTTGAAATGTAGCAAGTGCGACTGAGGAATTCAATTTTAAGTGCATTAAATTTTAATTAACATACCTTTAAGTGGCCACACGAAGCCAGTGGCTACTTGCACTGAACAGAGAAGCTCTAGACCGTGGGAGAGAAGGTTGGGTCGATGCAGCAGTGGTGACGTGTTTCTATCTAGACACCTTGGAGACGCTCCCCACCATACGTGCTAACGGTGGCCCAGTTATCCTCTTCCTCCTGAGCCTGCTCCCCGTCCTCAATGGTCTGTTTGCTGATTGTCCCTACTTCAACCTGGTCTCCCAAGCGGTTCCGATCATGCCTCTTGCCCTCACCCCTCCCTACCCAATCATTCACGTTGCCCTGTAGCTACTCTCTGCGATAGCATTTCTGCCCTGGCTTTTCTGTTTATACTGTTATCACTTTAAACAATGCTGATGATTTTTTCTTTTTTTTTTTGCTTGGACTAGTGCAGTAGCCTGGTTGCAGCCTGGCTGCTGAAGTCTTCCCTGTCCCTTCTGTCCGTCCTCATTGTGACCATCGGGCTCCTTTCTAACACATAGCCCAGTCGCAAAGCTATCTGCTGCTCCCCTGCTTAGGATCCTCCCCCCAAATCGAGTAAAATTCCTTGGGTTGGCATTTAGGGCCCCTCAGTTCCCTAACCCGCTCTCTTCTGCTACCTCTCTTGGCGCCGTGGAAGGCCCTGGGAGACCGTGGGGATCGAGAGCTACGCAGCTCCCGCCTTTATAGGGCTTGGGGCGCCATGCGTTATGGATGGAGGCCTACCTTCTGCCTGCCGAGGTGCATCCCGCAAACCAAGAGCGGTCTTTGCGTTTCAATTAGCTGGAAAAATACATGCATAAGAATAGGATTTGGGGACATGCGAAAGTTAAATGGTATTCAAATTAAACATAGGGTCCTTCCTTATAAGTCTTTTGGTCTCATTTGTGGAGGTGAGACTTCTAGACTTGAAACTATCAGCCAGCCTTGCCTCTGACTGAGACTGGGGTTGTAAGGGCACAGTTCAGACCAGGAGAGCTGTGCAGGTTCAGAGATTGGCATGGACATCTGTAGGTTAGGGAAGCGTGGAAGGAAGTGAACCCATTGTACAGAATGGAAAACTGAGGCTCAGAAGGTTTGGTATAGTAAACCGCAGGGTGTGGGCTCTTGAGAACTGTTTTTACTCACAGATTTGAGTTCAAACCCCCTTTCAATAGGCTAACAATGGGGTTGAGAAAAGGAAACTGAATCAGGCTTTGTCAGGAGACGAAGATTTGGGTGCATGAAGCTTATTTGGGAGGGGATTCCAGGAGGCACTGATTCCAGGAGAGGGGGCGGTGAGACAGGGAAGGGGAGGTAGGTGATACTGGGTACCTTAACGAGCAGGTTACATCCCGACAGTGGCGGCCCTGTCCCACAGGGAACCTTTGGGAGGCTCGAAGGACATACCCTGGAGGAGAGGATGCTGGGATATTTATCCACCACCTCCTGCTTCTCCCTGGTTGAAGGTGGCTCCTGGGGGGCACGACCTCCTCTTCCCCCAGCCACCCGATGTGTGCACTGAGCATGCTCCGACAGCCAGAGAAAGCAGAGAGGTGCAGACAGGTACTTGCAATGTGACTGGCCAGGGACACATACGGGGTGGCACGTATGGGATGGCCAAGGTGAGGGGTGCTGGCCAGGTCATCAAGATCGTCTAGTTCAAGGCAGCCACCCAGTAGATGACAGCTTTACTACTGCGTTGCTGAACCTGGGTGAGGGGACTGTCCCAAGGTGGCCCAGCCACTTGCATCTCAGCTGTACTCAGCTCAAGCAAGCCTGCCCCCTCCATGCACCCTGCGAAGTCTAGGAGGAGAGTACATCATATGGATGGCACCCTTGAACCCTCTGTCACACTCGAACCCTCTCGGCCTCCGGTATGACTGAACAAAGAAGGCTGATGCAGCTCCCCCTCCCCCACCCCAGCCTTTTGATCTGTCACCAGAGAAGCCTGAACTCCTCCTCCGGGGCCTTTGGGACGCCCCCTCCACTGTGGGCTCGGGACCTGACCCATACCTGTGGCTGCCTGTAATGATAAAAGGGACAGTCACATTTGTAAATATTTTATTAATACATGATTATGGCAATAATTTCTCCCAGCCTCCCTCATTGCAGCATATAAATTATTTTAAGAGGAGCTGCCGTCAGTCTGCCTGGGAGGCTTGCTTGATGATTTACTTACTATATATTCTGCTTTGGAAGATTTCATAATAGGTTGCTCTAAAATCAGCTATTAAGAATTTCAAAGTCATATATAAATGTCTTTGCTCTGTGTCATAACAGATCATTTTGAAATATCCTATTAATCAGGATTTTTTTCTTTCATTAAATGATCTCCTTTCAGTGCGCCTGGCTTCTTTAACCTATTTTTGGGAACCCTGAGCCTATTTTTAAAAGCTAGTATCAGACCCCATGGGGAGATTTTGGGCCTTTTAGCTGGACTGAGGGTTTTTGAACTCTTATTGCAATGATGACAATAATAATCACTAATATTGGTTCCGCTTTGGATGATTTCAAAGGCACTTGCACTTCTGTTACGCTTTTTGATCTGAGGAGACTCCTGCGATG
>PVJD01015943.1:0-23051 GCA_004026545.1 Mormoops blainvillei | reverse complement strand
TATTTCCTTTGCCAAATTAGGGAATTTTTCTTTTATTATTTTTTCAAATAAGTTTTCAGTTTCTTGCTCTTCCTCTTCTCCTTCTGGCAGCGCTGTGATTCATATGTTGGCACTTTTGGAGATGTCCCAGAGCCTTCTTATTCTCTCCTCATTTTTTTGAATTCCTGTTTCTTCATTTTGTTCTGGTTGATTGTTTATTTCTCTCTTATGTTCCAAATTGTTGTTTGGAACCCTAGCTTTCTTCTCTTCACTCTTGGTTCTCTGTGGATTTTTCTTTATTTCACTTAAGGTAGCCCTCATTTCTCCCTTTATAGTTTGACTATATTCAGTGAGTTCTCTGAGCATCCTGATCACCAGTATTTTGAACTCTGCATCTGATCGATTGTTATCTCCACTTTGTTTAGTTCTTTTTCTGGGGTTTTGTTCTGTTCTTTCATTTTGTCTCGTTTCTTTGTCTCCTGGGTTTGGCAGCGTCCCCGTGTTTGTTTCTGCCTGTTAGGGAGAGCTGCTTTGACTCCCTGTCTTAGCGCACCTCTTAAGTTGTATACTGTGGAGTTTTAGGTATTTGCCAGCGCCAGGCAACCTGCTTCACCTCTTTGCGGCTCTGTATGTGGGGGACAGGTCAGAGAGGGGACAATGCTGCTGAGTCTTCCTCGCACTCGCCCATTTCCAGTCACTTCACCCCCTTTCTGTATGGGATGGGCACCCCTCTAGCTACTTCCTTGGTGGTGGTTCCCAGAGTGGGTGGGTTTGCATTTGTTCTAGGACCATGTGGGCCCTTTAAGCAGCCCTCACCCAAGAGACCAGCAGTTTCTTCCTCCACCCCAACTCCCACTGCTTTTTACAGCCAGTAGTTATATGAGGCTTTATCTTCCCGGCGCTTGAGCCCCGGGCTGTGTGGCCTGCTCTGGGGCTGGGATCGCTCGCTCCCAAGGTATTGCTCCTGATTTTATCCACCACATGTGAATGTGGGACTGCCTGTTCCACCGGCTGCCTTGCGGATGACTGTGTCATCTCTGCCCGGCCTCCCGTCTCCATCCCCCCTACCCATCTGTGTGAATATGGCTTCTTTAAATCCTTGGTTGTCAGACTTCCATACAGTTCAATTTTCTGGTAGTTCTGGGTATTTTTTGTTTCGAGGTTAGTTGTAACCCTTCTTATGGTTGTGCAAGAAGGCAAAGCATATCTACCTACGCCCCCATCCTGATCGGAAAGCCCTCTGCAACTTGTTTTTTTGAAGTTAATTTTTTAAGGTCTATGATAACACATTTAGCTTTAGTTCTTTTAATTGCTCCATTATCCTATTATATGAATATACCATACTATGTAATCTGTCATTTTCTTACTGATGGACATTCAGATTTATATCAATTAGAATGTTGCCTACTGCAAGTAACAGAAATTTTCTCATAGTGATGTATATATTAAGCGTATTTATTATCTCACATTACAGAAAGACCAGAAGTGGAATGATCTTCAGGTTTATATACTCATATGTATGATCGGGGCATCATCCTATTTTCTGTTTGTTTGTTCGTTTTTAAATTTTCTAAGCTGTGTATTAGTTCTGTTTTTTTACATAACCAACTGCCCCCAAAATTAGAGGCTGAAAACATAAACATAGTTTTTGTGGGTCAGGAATCTGGGCATGGCTTAGCCCAAAGGTGCCCTTGACTTAAGATTCCTTATGAGGTTGTGGTTAAGCTGTCAGACTAGGTGGGCGGAGTGTAGGGGTAATCCTTCCCAACATGTGGGTCTCTCCACACAATTGCCTCATGACAGGGCATTCGGAGTCCCCCAAATTGAGCGAACCCAGAGGTGGAGAGTGCCCAGGAAGGAAGACACAGTCTTTTTATAATCTAGATTTGGAAATTACATCTCATCACTCTGCCTTATTGTATTTTTAAAAAGTGAGTCATTAAGTGTATCCTGCCCTCAAGGGGAGGGAAGGGATTACACAAGAGTTGATCACCAGGGGGCTGGATGATTGTGTTACTTACCAGTTCAAAGTCTGTGTGCTGGATGCTTCAAAAGGCTGATATGAAAAACACCAGAGTTTGGAGTAAGGAAATGTTTATTGACGGAGAAGGTGCCTGCTTGAGAAGTTGGAGGCACTTAACAGGTCCTCAAATTCATCCCCAGAGAGTCCAGAATTCAGCATTCTTCTATGTCAGAGGAAGGGAGGAAAAGATGGGAAAGAGGTCATCGATGACCTAGACACCTGGGCACCAGCAGGAATCCAAGAAAGAGTGAGAAATCTCCAAATCTCTCTGTTCTTGGTCTAGGTCTCTTGGCTCCTGCTAATCTGAGTCACCTTTTCAGCAGAAGTGCCTTTTGGCAAGGGGCTGTGCTTCCAAAAACTCAATTCTCCAGCATACTTTCTGTAATGATTAACATATATATATAGCAGGAGCTGTTTGCCTGAAGACTTGAAGGCCATGGGAAAAACAGTCTAGAGCTGAGACAGAGGCACAGAGACTGAGCATTTCACTCTATCACAATTGGGGGCTGCCTTAGAGACTGCCTGTCTTGTGCTGCCTACCGTTCTTCTCAGAGGCAAGACGTTCCAAGGGACCTTTCTGGCCCTGCATTGAAACCTTTTCTGATTTTCCTTCTTCACAATTCAATTCAATTAAGACATATTGAGTATTTGCTTTTGGCTAGGCTCTTTGCTACCTGCTAGGGTTAAGTGGATCATGTTTTCAGGAAGCTAGCAAGTCCTATAGAAGAGACAGATACACACAGCAAATAACTGCACTGTATCATGGGCGATTGACTGTCGTAGAAGCTGGGGAAGCAAGCAGGAACAATGAACTGGAGTTAGAGGAGACAAATGAGGTATAGCTGGATTTTGGAGGACCAGTTGGAGGAAGATGATTTGGGAAGATAGGAGAAGGGCATTTTAGAATTAAATATTACAAAAAAGTACTGATAATAATGTATAGTTAGTACCACTATCAAACTGTTAACATTTTGTTATGTTTAGTTTTAGGTTTCTTCTTTTTTAAAAAGAAAAAAATGACAGATCTATCTGAAGTCCTGTTTATCCCCTCTCCTCCTCTACCTTGACTTTCACCCCTCCCTTCTCCTGACCTAATATCATTATCATGGTGTGTGTTCATCTATCTATCCAGTTCGTTTTTTAATTTTTATTATTTTTAAAAGATTTTATTTACTTATTTTTAGAGAGAGGGGAAGGAAGAGAGAAAGAGAGGGAGAGAAACATTAATGTGAGAGAGAAAAATAGATTGGTTGCCTTTCCCACACCCCCAACTGGGGACCTGGCCCGCAACCCAGTAGTGTGCCCTAGCTGGGAATCAAACCAGTGACCCTTTGGTTCACAGGCTGTTGCTCAAACCACTGAGCCACACCAGCCAGGGTATCTAGTTCATTTTTCAAAAAGATTTTATTTATTTATTTTTAGGGAGAGGGAGAGAAACATAAATTGGGTGCCTCTTGCACACCCCGAGCTGGGGACCTGGCCTGTAACTTAGGCATGTGCCCTGACTTGGAATTGAACCAATTACCCTTGGGTTTGTGATGATACCCAACACACTAAGCCACACCAGTCAGGGCTAGTTCATTTTCTATAGACACATGTATTTTACATAATCAGGATATACTGCCATTCTGTCTATTTTTAAATTTATGTGTATTATTTTGCAGTATACATTATTTGTTGTCATGCTGTTATTTCAATAACTCATGTTATGAGCTATCAAATGTTGCTACTTCTATGACTGATTTATCAGTTTTATTTGTTTTAATATTTTATCGTAGGAACATATCACATCATCTATTCTATATTGGACATTTCTGTTGTTTCTGTTTTTTGCAAGGGAGCAGGCTTGAACATGAACATGTCTTATTGTGCACACCTGTATTTTTCTAAACATGAAATTGTTGGCTCATAAAAATGCACATTTTAATTTTCACAAAAAATAAACTACTTAAAGATCATTATAAAAAAATAAATTTCACCAAAAGTGGCTGTTCTGGTTTTATTTTATTTATTTTTAGAGAGAGCGGGAGGGAGGGAGAGAAACATCAATTTTTTCCTACCATGTATGCATTCGTTTGTTGCTTCTTGTAAGTACCCTGACTGCGGATCCAACCCGAACCCACAACCTTCGCTTATGGGGTTGGGGGCGGAGGGGGCGGGCAATGCTCTAAAGGTACCCGGCCAGGGCTTGTTCTGATTTTACACTTCACCTGACATCTGGAAGAGTTTCCCAGACTTCCCTCCTCCCCTGAAATGATCGGACTTTAACACTGATCATTCCCAGGGTTTTCAAGTGGTCATAGGAACAAGATGAACATATAATTTTAGTGTAACTCTAGGTACACGCAAAGAAAGGGCCAGAGGAGGCTTGGTATGGCAGGGAAAACTTTGAAGGGTCAGCTAGTGTTTTGGGGGCTCTGTGCTACTCTTTGGTTTCCCACAGTGCTAGCAGATACTACAACGAACAAACTGCGAGAACGCGGGCAGGGGCCCAGGGGGCTGGGGACCGGCTCCGCCTCGGCCGGTGGCGCCCCCCGCCTCTCGCAGTTGGTACGTCCCGGCGGCGCCTTCCCCCTGCGGTGCGCGTTGGTTTCGTCCCCGGAAGCCGGCGCCTGCGCCCGCGTCTCCTCCGGGGGTGCTGCTTCGGCGCGCGTCTGCCTGCCGGTCCCCAGCTCCTGACGCGGGGCGGACGCTCGCGACCCCCGCACCCCGGAGGAGGGGCTCTGCCGCACGGTGCGGGCAGGTCGGTGAGTACCTGCCGCCTCCGCACACCTCCAGTCCTCCCCTTCCCGCCTTCTTCTCTCCCTCACGGGCCGCGGCTCCTCACGGGCGCGGGCGCCTCCGGCAGGCGCGTAGGGCCCTCTCGACGGCGCCGCGGCGGGTCTTTCGGGAAGCCGGTGGGCTTCCGCCCTTGGGTGCCGGGCCCGCCCCCGTCACCCGCGGGTGCGGCCTGCGTCCTCCCGGGCGTCCGAGGAAGGGCTCCGCTCCCCGCCCGCCCGCGAAGTTATCTGCTTCTCGCGGAGCCTCCGGCGGAGGGTCCCCGGGCGGAGGCCCGTCCGCCGCCCCGCGGCCGGGCCCTGGGCCGCCGCAGCCTGCTCGCGCCCCGCCCTCCGTCGTCGGGCCGCTGTCTGAGCGGGAAGCGGTTCTTGCATTCGCTGTTTTGCCAGAAAAAAGATTTTCCCTGGGAAACCCTCCACACCGTTTCGCGCCGTCCCTCCAGCGGAACCGGCGCGTTTCTCCGGTGCGGCGCAGGCGTTTGTTTACCCTCCACGCGCAGGGCGGGCGGGTGGCTCCCCTGTGCAGGTGGGAAAGGCGCCGGGCGGTGGAGGGCTGGCGTCGCGTCCCCGCGCCGTTCCCAGGCAGAAGTGACGCCCAGGAGAAAGTGGGCGTTCCGGGCTCCGTTGCCTCCCGCCAGGGAGGCGGCAGGGCTTCGGAGTCGCGTCGAAGAACGTCTTTTCGGAAGCCGGCACGTCGGGCGTCCGTTCTCAGAATGGGCAGCCAGCCTGCCCCCTGGACACCTGTTGGAGTGTGAAAACGCTCCCAGCCTGTAAAACAGGGATACGAGTGGGTCTGCACGGTCGTGGGAAAGCACGACACCCGTGACGGGGTCTCGGGGAGGGCGACCTCTGCAGTGCGCGTGCCGTGTCCGCGGTGGCGTCCCGCGGACTCAGTGAGCGACTGCGATGCGGTTCGTGCTGGAACTGGGTTCGGGCTCCCTGGCTGCACGGTGGCCCTGAGCGCCCGTGTGCGGGCGGCGTCGGGGCGTGTCACTGCGCTCTGCCAAGTTGAGGGCGTCGCGCCGACGGGGCGGGCGGTGGGCAGCCTGGCCCCAGAGTTCTCGGGTAGCGACGTACTCAGGGGTACGAGCCGAGCGTTCGCAAGTCGCTGTCGTTTGGGTTCCCCACAACGCCAAGCTTTCGAAGCCATTGTGACAGATGGGGTAGGTAGAATGTTAAGATTTTGAATTATCTTGTCAGTGATTGTTCAGATAGCTCAAGACGACGGATGTGCTGAAAGAAAAAGACGAATGATATCCCCAATTGGAGATTTTCGGTGACACTACCAAAATGCCGTTCGTTTGTGAAATAAAAAAAAAAATCTCATTACTGGGCCACCTTTGCTGCTTGTGCATTTTTTTAGAGACAATTTATTCCGAACTGTCATGATTATGAAGAGGCTGTTGGCATCCAGACTGTACTCCTCCTTTGCAGGCACTTAGTGGTAATTCATTCTATAGTCTCAGTGCAAGTAATGGAAGATGAGCCATTATTTTAGTAAGTTCTTCATTTTGAGGGCAAAAACTGAAATAAATTGTAGTTGAATTATATGCTGGCTTCTTTAAATTGGATGAACAGTGACCTTTTTTACTCTTAGAATTTACTTTGCAAACAGTGTGGCTACATCTCATGAAGCACTGCAGTTTTGTAATCCATGTCTGTGGGGTGCCTCTGTATAGTGCTGCTTATTGATCTCTTATCTCCTGTGATTCTTTGAAACCCGACTTTGAGCCCCGGCTGGTGTGGCTCGGTGGATTGAGCGCCAGCCTGTGGACCAAAAGGTTGCTGTTTCAGTTCCTGGTCAGGGCATGGGCCTGGGTTTCCGGCGGGTGCCTGGTTGTGGGTGTGTGAGAGGCAACCAGTCTATGTTCCTCACCCTTTCTCCCTCCTTTCCCTTCTCTCTAAAAATAATTAAACAGTAATTTTTTAAAAAAAGGAAAAGAAAACCCACTTTGACCTTGTGGGGTTTTTATTTATTTACACATCTTTAAGAAATTACCTACATACGTTTGGTGGTGTAGCTATCCTTGCTATCAGATTTGAGCATATTGATTTAAATAACCCTAGGATACAGAAAACATTTAATAAGATGGAAACTATATGTAGAATCTTAAGAAAACCAACCAAACAACAACAACAAAAAATGCCCTGACTGGTGTGGCTCAGTTGGTAGGGCATCGCAGGTTCGATTCCTGGCCAGGGCACACACCTGGGTTGTGGGTTCAGTACCCTGATCAGGGTACATGCAAGAGGCAACCAGTTGGTTTCTCTCCCAGAGGCAACTGACTGATGTTTCTCTCCCTCCCCCCTCCCTTCTCCTCTTTCTAAAAAGAAATAGACTAACAAAAGACAGACTCACAGAAACAGAGTCCAAAGGGATGGTGACCAGAAGGGAGGAGGCAAGGTCACGAAGGGGAGTATAGTCAACAATATTGTGATGTTTGCGTGGTGACAGATGATAACTAGAATTAAGGGAGTGATCACATTGTAAGGTATAAAAATGTCAAGTTACTATATTGTACATGTGAAACTAATATAACCAATATAATGTATACCAACTATACTTAAATGAAAAATTAAAAAAAAACAGAAGAGAACAGAAATTTATGTTTATGCTTCTGTTCTTATGGGAAATGGTTTTGTGAAGGACTTCAGAATAGAAGCATCTGGATATATTACTGTCCTTCTTTAATGGTAGGATTGTACAGATTCCTTTTAATAAGGTGTAACAATTGTCTTAAACGATTTGAGAAGTTTGTAATGCAGTTAAGTTTGGTCTGTTTAAATCAGTGACTAAACTCTGGTTATAAAATCATCTGAGGAAGTTTTTTTTTTTAAATTTAGGTACAATTCACAAAACGTAAAACCCGACATTTTAGTAATTTTAAAATGTACAATTTAATGGCTTTTAATACATTCAAAATGTTGTGCAGCTATTACCACTTTCTAATTCCAGAACATTTTCATCACCCCAAAAAGAAACCTTGTGGCCATTAAGTACCCATTCCACATTTCCCTCTCTTCCATTCCTTAGTAATATTAATTTACTTTTTATCTGTAGATTTGATTTGCCTATTTTGGGTGTTTCATATAAATGCAATCATATAGATATGGGCTTTTGTAATTAGTTCATTTACTTGACATACAGAAGTAACGCCATTGAGTGTTGTTGGTAGGGTATGCGAATGTCTCGCATGAAATGGATAGCAATTTGAACATAACCTAAAATGTCATATGATGTGCTTGAGTGTGATATCGTGATGTTACAGAATTACATACTTAAGATTTTATAATAAAAGATTTTTATGTAATAAAAAGGGACATTATTTGTGCTGGACCTTGTATTTTTCAAAGTTCATACATGTTGTAGCATGTATCACTGCTTCATTTTTTTTTTAGCCCTTACAACAACTGCACCATATAACATTCCCATCAACAGTGTGCTAGGGTTCAAGTTTCTTTATATCCTCATCGACAATCGTTATTTTCCATTTTTTTTGGTAGCCATCACAGTGGGCTTTGCATTTTCCTAATGACTAACGATGTTGAGTATATTGTCATATGCTTACTGGCCATTTGTGTATCTTCTTTGGAGAAATGTATATATTCAAATTCTTTGCCCATTTAAATAATTTATTTTATTATTTTATTTTAGAGAGAGGGGAAGGGAGGGAGAGGGAGAGAAACATTGATGTGAGAGATCTATCAGTTGCCTTCCCTACGTGTCCCAACTTGGGACTGAACTGCAACCCAGGCATGTGCTCCTACCTGGAATCAAACTATGACCTTTCTTTAGGTTTGCGAGGTGATTCTCAACCAGCTGAGCCACACTGGCTGGGGCTCTTTGCCCACCTTTAAAAAAAAAAGATTTAATTAATTTATTTTTAGAGAGAGGGGAAGGGAGGGAGAAAGAAAGGGAGAGAAATATCAATGTTTCCATCGGTTGCTTCTTGTATGTACCCCAATCGGAGACTGAACCTACAACCCAGGCATGTCCCCCAACCAGGAATCAAAGACCTTTGCCTGGTGGGATGAAGCCCAGCTGAGCCATATCACACTGGATCGGGGCACTTTGCCCATTTTTATGTTTGTTTATTTGCCTTTTCAGTATTGAGTTGCAAGAATTCTGTATATATCTCAGCTACAATCACTTTATTACACAGATAATTTGCAAATATTTCTTCCATTCTTTTTTCTTTCAATTTCTTGACATTACGGTTTGAAGCACAAAGGTTTTTGATTTAAATGAAGCCCAGTTTATCTATTCTACCTTTTGTTGTTTATACTTTTTAAAAAAATTCTCACCTGAGAATGTGTTTTTTACTGATTCAAGAGAGAGAGGAAGGGAGAGACACAGAGAGAGGAAGAGAGAGGAAAACATTGATGTTAAGAGAGAAACATGGATCTGTTACCTCCCATAGGCGCCCTGACTGGGCATTGAACCTGCCACCTAGGTGTGTGCCCTGATGGGGGATTGAACCTGCAGTCTTTTGGTGTATGGGATGACTCTCCAATCAACTTAGCCAGGACTACTTACACTTTTGATGTCATGTATTTAACAAACCATTGCCTATTTGAGATCTCAAAGTTTTATCCTGTATTTCACTTACGAACGTAAATCCATTTCTTGCAACTTTTTGTATATGTTAGATAGAGGTCCAATTTCATTCTTTTGTATGGGATATCTACATTTGTTGAAAAGACTATACCTTCTCCATTGAATTATCTCAGCACCCTTGTTGAAATTGAGATGTCTGAGTCTTTCAAATTTTTTCTGTTAATTCAAGATTGGTTTGGCTATTCTGGGACCCTTCTGTTTCCATGTGAATTTTAGGATGTTTGTCTATTTCTACAAAAAGGTTAACAGGGATTTTATTAGGAATTATATTGAACCTGTGGAACAGTTTGGGGAATAGTGTTGTCTTAACAGTATCAAGTCTTTCAGTTCATGATGGATGTCTTTGCATTTAGTTAGATCTTCTTTAATTATTTTTAAATTAAAAAAAGTTTTCAAAATCCTTACCCAAGGATATGTTTATTGATTTTAGAGAGAGAGGAGGGGAGAGAGAGAAAAGCAAATATTGATGTGAGAGAGAAACATTAATTGGTTGCCTCCCATATGCATCCTGACTGGGGATCGAATCCACAACCTAGGTATGTGCCCTGACCAGGGATCAAACCTGCAACCTTTTGGTGTACAGGATGTTGCTCCGACAAACTGATTTACCCAGCCAGGGCATTCTTTAATTTCTTTCAACAGTATTTTTAAGTTTTCAGTTGCAAACCTTCTACTTCCTTTGTTAAATTTATTCCTATTAGAAGTTGAATTTTTAGATTTCATTTTGGGATTGTTTATTGCTAGTGGATAGCAGTACAAGTGATTTTTGTGTATTGACTCTGTATCTTGTAATCTTGCTGAA
The DNA here is from genome assembly GCA_004026545.1 of Mormoops blainvillei. Lineage (NCBI taxonomy): Eukaryota > Metazoa > Chordata > Mammalia > Chiroptera > Mormoopidae > Mormoops > Mormoops blainvillei. Next base: position 12,852 of record PVJD01015943.1, on the reverse strand, counting down.
TTTGTTCATTAGTTATAATTTTTTTTGTGTATTTTTTTTTAATTACAAAATTATGTCATCTGCAAATGATGATGGTTTTACTTCTTCCTTTCCAATTTGGTTGTCTTTTATTTCTTCTTGAATAATTGACCTGCCTGGAATCTTCAGTATAATGTTAAATAGAATTGATAAAAGCAGACATTCTTATCTTGTCCCTGTCTTACAGAGAAATCATTTAGTCTTTTATCTTTAAGTATGATGTTAGCTGTGGGATTTTTGGAGATGCCCTTTTATCAGGTTGAGGCATTAGTATTGAAAAAAAATCTTTTATATAAATTGTAATATACAGTCAAGAAAACCAATTATTTAAGTCAGTGTTTAAGGAACTAGGATAGATTATTTTGTTCCTATAGAAATGTCACTAAAGAGTAGTGGAAAAGTTCAGGAACCCAGTTTTACTTCTATTAGATGATACCTTTTTCTTTTATATGACTAAATTATAAATAGCATCTGGAAAACTTCTACTTTGAGTGAATTATTTGTCTTTCTATTTCAGACAGAAGGATGCCACGGAGAAAGAAAAAAGTTAAAGAAGCCTCTGAAGCTCAGAATCTGGAGAAGAAAGATGCGGAAACTGCCAGTCCTGTCAATGTGAAGAGGAAGCGTAAACTTGAGGATGCATTCATTGTGATATCTGATAGTGATGGAGAGGTCAGTATTTTGAAGAGTGGAGCTTAGGTCTCAAACTAGGCCTTGTTATTCAAGACTGGTTTGTGTTGCAACTAAGCTTTAATGCCAGCTTGCCAGCCCGTGGAATTTTTACTCAGCTTCATTTTGATTTGTAAATGGAAATAAAAGTTATTTAAAAGAAAATAATCTTACTGTTTGGTTGAGAATGGATCATGGTTCCTCAGTTTTGTACTGTATTAACCCAAGATAGTATTTTAAAAGTACCTGAATACTCTACATCAAATGTAAATCTTAATTTTCATGTATCTGGGAAGTGAGAGAAAGGAGATGTAATTGCTCTTTAACTCTCTAGATATACTTTGTCCAATGTGGTAGCAACTAGCCACCTGTAGCTATTTAAATTAAAGTTAAGTAAAAGTAAAAGTCATTTCCTTTGTTGTGCTAGTTGCATTTCAAGTGATCAAAGCCACACTAGTCTAGTATCTGCTGTATGAGACAGCAGAACATTTTCCTCATTGTAGAAACCTTTTTTAAAATGCCCATCCCCCCATACACCTCCCTTTGGCAACCATTTGGTTTTGTGTATGTATGGATCTGTTGCTGCTTTATTCTTTTTTTTTGTTTTGTTTCTTTAGATTTCACATGAGTGAAATACAGTGTTCATCTCTCTCTGACTTGTTTCACTTAGCATAATACCCGTTAGGTCTATCTATGTTATCTCAAATGTCAAGATTTCATTATTTACTGCTGAATAATATTTTATGTATATACCACATCTTTTTCTTCTTATTTTTTTAATTCTCACCCGAGAATATGTTTTTATTGATTTTAGAGAAAGAGGAAGAGGTTGGGGTGGGGTAGAGAGAGGGAGGAACACTGATGTGAGAGAGAAACATCAACTGGTTGCCTTCTGTACACACCCTGACTGGGGATTGAACCTGACTGGGAATCGAACTCCCAGCCTTTTGGTGTATGGGATGATGCTCCAATCAACTGAGCCACCTGGTCAGGGCATATACCACATCTTCTTTATCCATTAATCTGTTGATTGTAGAAAGCTTTATTGAACCGTGTTCTCTTTAATGTCTCTTTTGTTTCCCCTTTCCATTTGTTTCTATTACAGATTTCCACCTTGTAGGTCACATCCAATAAGGTAGTAAATTAAGTCATTCTTTTTCTCTCCAACTTATCTTTTTCCTTTATCTTCTATTTCATTGGATGGTAGAATTACTCATTTGCCTCTAGTTACAAAGCTCAGAATTATCTTTAACTCTTTCGTCTTTCACATCTTGTGTACCTAATCGTTCACCATCCTTTAGTTTTTACCTCCTAAATGACACACAGGTCTGTTCTTCTCTTTCATTTCCAATTCTTTTAAAAAAATTTATTGGGATGATGTGGGTTAATAAGAATATATGTTTCAAGTGTACAATATTATGACACATCGTTTGTGTATTGCGTTGTGTGCTCATCACCCAACGTTTATTCTCCTTCCATCACTATATATTTGACCCTCTTTATCCTCTTTAACCTCTGCTTTCCTCACCTTCCTGCAATCTCCTCTGGTAACCACCGTACTGTTACCTGTGTTAAGAGTTATTTTTTGTTTGTTTGGTTCATTCATTTGTTGCTTTCAGTTTTATGCCCCACATGTAAGTGAGATCATGTGCTGCTTTGCTTTTTCTGACTTATACTGTTATAGGCATTAGGGTTCTTGGGTTCTGTAAGACAGAAATCAAGAGGAAACCCCAGAGAAATTTTCAGACAGATTTTATTAAGCTTATGCTTAAGCATAAAGGAGATTGTCCTGAGAGAAACAAGGTTTCAGTCTGCTCACCAGACAGCTTGAGGGGGAGGCTTTTATTGGCAATGGAAGGGAGGGCTCACACAAACTTTGAGTGGAGAGTGGACGTTTTCCACACGAGGGTTGGAGAAGCAGGCAGCTAGAAGGGAGAAAGAAGTCTGCAGTATTTTTCAAGCAGGGCATGGAGGGGTAGTGGGCTTCTTGGGTGTTTCTTCTGGCCACCTGGTGTCCTTGGGATCCCGGACCCAGGCCCCTGTGCTGTCTCTATACTCTCAAGATCCATCCGTGTTGTCCTAAGTGGCAGTACTTCATCTTTTTTTATGGCTGAGTAGTATTCCATTGTAAAAATACATTCACAACACACGCACACGCACACACCCATCCACCCACCCCACACACACATGTTTATCCACTTATCCCTTAAAGGACATTTGTGTTGTTTCCATGTCTTGGCTACCATGAAGAATGCTACAGTGAACATATGGGTACATACATGTTTATGAATAAACACTTTCAAGTTTTCAGGTACATACTCAGAAGAGGGATTCCTGGGTCATATGGTAACTCTATTCTCAATTTTTGAGGGCCCTCCATACTGTTTTCCATAGTGACCGTACCAGTTTACATTCTTGCCAACAGTGTGTGAGGATTCCTTTTTCTCCATATCCTCTCCAACACTGGTTATTTCTTGTCTTGTTGATAATAGGCATTTTGACACGTGGTACCTCATTGTGGTTTTGATTTGTATTTTCTTTATAGCTAGTGAAGTGGAGCATCTTTTCATGTACTTCTTGGCCATTTGTTTTCTTGTGAAAAGTATCTATTCAGGTCCTTGGCCCATATTTTAATTAGATTGTTTTTTTTTGTTGTTGTTGCATTGTGTAAGTTCTTTATATAGTTTGGATATTAGCCCCTTATTGGAGGCATTGTTTGCAAATATCTTCTCCATTTGGTTGGTTTTCTTTTTGTTTTGTCGATGGTTTCTTTTGCTGTGCAGTAGCTGTTTAGTTTGATATAGTCCTATTCATTTATTTTTGCTTTTACTTCCCTTGCCTTTGAAGTCAAATTTATAAAATCGTCTCTGAGACCAAGGTTCATAAGTTTAGTACCTAAGGTTCCTTCTAGGTATTTACTTGTTTCAGGTCTTATATTTAGGTCATTGATCATTTTGAGTTAATTTTTGTGTAGGGTGTCAAATAGCAGTACAGTTTCATTATTTTACATGTGACTTTCCAATTTTTTCAGCACCATTTATTGAAGAGGCTTTCTTTTCTCCATTGTGTATATTATTGGTTTTTTCGAAAATTAGTTGCCTATTACGCGTGAGTTTATTTCTGAGCTCTCCGTTCTGTTTCATTGGCCTGTATGTCTGTTTTTCTGCCAATACCATATTGTTTTGATTAGTGTAGATTTGTAGTATAATTTGAAGTCAGGAGTGTGATACTTTTTATGTTGTTCTTTTTCTAAGGATTGTTTTGGCAATTTGGAGTCTTTTGTGGTTTCATACAAATTTCATGATTTTTAAAATTCTATTTGTTTGAAAAATGCCACTGGGATTTTGATGGGGATTGCATCGAATCCGTATATGGCTTTGGGCAGTATGCCATTTTAATTATGTTGATTCTTCCAATCTATGACCATGGAAGGTCTTTTCATCACTTCGTGTCTTCAGTTTCTCTTATTGTAGTTTTCATTGTTATTGGTTCTTCACATCTATTGTTAAGTTTATTCCTAGGTATTTTATTCTTCTTGTTCTACTTCTTTTCTTAATCATCTGTTATTCTTGCAATAGACTCTGAACTTGATTCTCTGCTTTCAGTTTTTCTTTCTACATTTCACTTAGCTTACTCCAACTTTCTTTTAAAGAATTCAGACTTTAGACCTTTGTACTTGATTGCTTAAATATTTATGACCATAATACCTACAAGATCAGTTTAGAATTTTAATGTACACTTTATTAGAACCTTCACAATCTAGTCTTATTTATATTCTTACCAGCAGTGCATTCCTGGTCCCCTTGCCAAGACTATTATCACTCTTTAAATTTTTCCCCATTTGATTAACAAAAAGTTGTATATTTTTAATAATCAGCAAGATTGAGAATTTTTTCATACTTCTATTGGGTATTTATTTTATTATTATTATTTTTAAATCAAGTTGCTTGGTTTTTGTTGTTGAGTTGTCATTCTTAATATTTTCTTTTTTTGTTTTAAAGACTTTATTTATTTTTAGAGAGAAGGGAAGAAAGAAAGAGAGGGAAAGAAACATCAGTGTGTGGTTGCCTCTCATGTGCCCCCTACTGGGGAAGCTGCCTTGCAACCTAGGCATGTGCCCTGACTGGGAATCAAACCAGCGATCCTATGGTTCACAGGCTGGCACTCAGTCCACTGAGCCACAGCAGCCAGGGCAATATTTTTGGTTTGGTCTTTTTGGGGAAAAAAAAAAGTTTTTTCCCCCAAGGTGTAAAAGTATTAAACAAAATAAAACAAAACAAAACAACCAGGCCATCAATTCTACCACACACAGATATGCTGAAAAGTTATATACGTGTTAAAAAAATTCAAAACAATAAAAACTGTTCAAAAATAAAACAGTTTAAAAAGGTATACAATGTATATACCTCAGTCAGCGTACATTTCTTTTGTATTCCAGGAAAATAAAATCTTTTAAAAAAAAAGGAGGGAGAAAGAGAGGGAGAGAAACATCAGTGGGCGATGTGTGTGAGAGATACATCAGTCAGTTGCCTCTCACACACCCCCAGCGGGGGTCTGGCCCACAGTCCAGGCAAGTGCCCTGACTGGGAATTGAACTATTGACCTTTTGGCTCACAGACTGGTGCTCAATCCACTGATTCACACTAGCCAGGGTGTTGTTTTTTTTTTTTTTTAATATTGTAGTTATTTATTTTTAGAGAGAGGGTAAGGGAGGGAGAAAGAGGGGGAGAGAAACATCGATGTAAACGAGAAACATCGATTGGTTGCCTCTTGTACATGCCCTGACCAGGGACAGAACCCTCAACATAGGCTTGTACCCTGACTGGGAATCAAACTGGCAATCTTTTGCTTTGTGGGATGATATCCGACCAATTGAGCCACACCAATCAAGGCCAGAAGAAAAATCCTTATGCGTATATCATTATGATACACATACAGTTTTGCTTTTTTCACTTAATATTTCTTGGAGCTCTTTCTATAACAGCACATACATACCTGTCCCATTAAAATAAAAAAAACCGTCAGCTATGTCACACATATAGGAAAGTGCATAAAATGTGAATGTGTAGTTTTTTTTTATTGTTCATGCTATTACAGTTGTCCCAATTTTTCCCCCGTTACTCCCCTCCTCACAGTCAATCCTCACACTATTGTTGATGTCCACGGTTGGTGCATATATGTTCTTTGTCTAATCCCTTCACCTACTTTCACCAGTCTCAACCTCCCCCATCCCCTCCAGCTATCAGTCTGTTTCTTGTTTTTGTGCCTTACCTCTGATTCTATTTTGCTTGTTAGTTTATTTTGATTAGAGTCCAGTTAATAAGTGAGATCATACGGGATTTGTCTTTCATTGCCTGGCTTATTCACTTAGCATAATAGTCTCCATTTCCATCCATGCTGTTGCAAAAGGTAAGAATTTCTACTGTTTTACTGTTGCATAGTATTCCCTTATGTAAGTGGACCACAGCTTTTTTTCCACTCATCTACTGATGGGCACTTAGGCTGCTTCCAAATCTTGGCTATTGTAAATAACACTGCTATGAACACGGGGGTGCATATATTCTTTCGAATGGGTGTTTTGGGATTCTTTGGATATATTCCCATGGGTGGAATTGCTGGGTCAAAAGGCAGTTCCATTTTTAATTTTGTGAGGAAACTATACTGTTTTCCAGAGTGGTTGCACCAGTCTGTATTAGACTAACAGTGCGCTAGGGTTCCCTTTTCTCCACTTCCTTGCCAGCACTTGTTTGTTGATTTATTAACGATAGCCATTCTGACAGGCATGAGGTAATATCTCATTGTGGTTTTGATTTGCATCCCTCTGATTGCTGTTGATGTTGAACATTGTTTCATGTGTCCATGGGCCCTCTGCATGTCCTCCAATTTGTCTTTCAGTTTAGATATTAGTTCCTTTGGGAATTCTTGCAGGTTTTCTAAGACTGGGTCAGTTGGTGTTTATTCAGGTCCTTTGCCCATTTTTGAATTGGATTTTTTGTCTTCCTGGTGTTGAGTCATGTGAGTTCTGTAGATTAAACCCTTGTCTGGTGTATCCTTGGCAAATATGTTCTCCCATACAGTGGGTTCCCTTTTCATTTTGCTGATGGTTTCTTTAGTTGTGCAGAAGCTTTTTAATTTGATGTAGCCCCGTTTGTTTATTTTTTTCCTTTGTTTCCCTTGTTTTGGGAGATACATTGGCAAAAATATGCTACACTAGATATCTGAAATTTTATTGCTTATGTTTTCCTGTAGAATTTTTATGGTATTGTGCCTTAAATATAAGTCTTATCCATTTTGAGTTTATTCTAGTGTGTGGTGTAAGTTGGTAGTCTAGTTTCATTTTTTTTACAAATATTATACTCGACCAGTTTTCCCAGTTCCATTTATTGAAGAGACTGTCTTCACTCCATTGTATGCTCTTGCCTCCTTTGTCAAACATTAATTGACCGTAAAGGTGTGGGTTTATTTCCTGGCTCTCTATTCTGTTCCATTGATCGATGTGTCTGTTCTTATGCTAATACCAGACTGTTTTGATTACAGTGGCCTTGTATATTTTGATACCAGGTATTGGGATCCCTCAGACTTTGTTCTTCTTTCTCAAGGTCGCTGAGGCTATCCAGGCTCTTTTTTGGTCCCATATAAATTTTTGGAATATTTGTTCTAGATCTATGAAATATACCATTGGTATTTTAATAGGAATTGCATTGAATCTGTAGATTGTTTTGGGTAGTATGGATATGATGTTAATTCTCCCAGTCCATGAACACAGTATATTTTTCCACTTATTTGTATCTTCCTCAATTTCTTTCTTCAGTGTTCTTTAAAATACTCACCTGAGGATATGTTTTTATTGATTTTAGAGAGGGAGGAAGGGGGAAAGAGACAGAGTGGGAGAGAGAAACATTGATCAGTTGCCTCCTGTATGTGTCCCAACCGGGGATCAAACCCACAATATAGGTATGTACCCTGACTGGGGATTGAGGCCGCAACCTTTTGGTGTATGGGACAATGCTCCAGCTAACTGAGCCACCCAGCCAGAGCATGAATGCATAGTTTTAAAATAGAATCTGAGTACCTGCGTTTACCCTCTTAGAAGCCCTCTAGACTTAGTATGACCCTCCCCAGTTACATCCCTTTCCACCCATGTAAAGGTAACCACTGTATCTTTCCATGCTTTTCCTTATGATTCCATCATATTTATGTGTATCTCTTAACCCTGTGCATGTATATATTGCAAAACTGAGTCTCAGTGGTCAGACACTTCTACCAACATTTTTCTATAATTTACCCTTTTTCCAACAATTTGAAATTTTATCTTTATTGTAAATTAAAATCTTATCTATAAATGTACCTTTTTCGATTTTTTATTTTGATCTATTAATCTGTCACATATTTTTGAAATAATTAAGTTATTTAGGTAGGCACTTGTATCTGCTAATAATGATCATTTTCTATGTTCCTTTCCAGTACTTACACCTAATTTTTTGTTTCATTACATTGACTATAGCCTCGAGAATAATAATTATCAGTGGTAGAGTACATCTTTGTCTTGATTTTGAATTTAATTATAGTATTCTGATGTTTTGCTATTTGTTTCATGTTTCTGTTCTTTATTATATTACAGAAATATCCTTTAATTGCTTATTTCTATTAGTACCTTTAGGAATGGATGTTTAATCAAATGCTTTTTCATTATTTAGCAAGATGATGGTATAGGTTTTCTTCTTTCATCACTTAATATATAGTTCATTAATACATTTTCTTTTTTTAAAGATTTTATTTATTTATTTTTTAGAGAGAGGGGCAAGGAGGGAGAAGGAGAAGGAGAAAAACATTGATGTGTGAGAGAAACATCGATCAGTTGCCTCTCATATGCCCCGAACCGGGGACCTGGCCTGCAACCCAGGCATGTGCCCTGACTGGGAACCGAACTGATGACCTTTCGGCCTGCAGGCCAGAGCTTAATCCACTGAGCCACACCAGCCATGGCAATGCATTTTCTAATGTTGGAACATCTTTTCATTTCTGGAGAAAATTTTACCTGGTCATGAGATATTATTACATTAACATAATATTGAATTTGCTTCCTCAATATATTCCTTCAATATATCATTTAGGAGTTTGGTATCTGAAATCCTAGTGGCTGGCATTGATTTTGCATAATTGTGGGTTTTTTTGTGGGGTACTATATCAGATTTTAGTTCTAGGTTTATGTTATAACATAGAAGGGAAGCTTTTTATTGTTTTTTATGCTCATCACAGTTTAGATAGTAAGAGAATGACCTGTTCGTTAAGGTTTACTAGCGCCTGCTCATAAAACTGTCCTGTTAACTAATTTTTAATATACACTTTATGTTCTTCTGCTCTTTTGTGCATTTTTTAAAAAGACCTTTTTTTTTAGACTATAGATAAGTAGATGGTAGAGTCATTTGGGAACACATTTATTTGGCCTTGGAAGCTGAAAATTAAATGAATTATTTGATTTTTTTTGTTGTTGTCGTCATTGCTTTTTCACTACTGACAGTACTAAACTCCAATTTGTCTTTCAGTTTAGATATTAGTTCCTTTGGGAATCCTTGCAGGTTTTCTAAGACTGGGTCAATTGGTCGTCTATTATGCTTCCATAGAACCTATGCTTATTTCTTAAGTGTTGTCAAACTGTTTTGAAATCACCATTGTGTTTTTTTTGCCTTCATCACTGCACCATGATTTCCCGGAAGCAGGAATTCTTTATCTGCAGTACTTAGTAATTATGCTTGGCTTGCACTAGTAGGCATTCTCAAAAAATATCTGTACCAGGTTTTACTTGTTGGTGCTCTTTTATTGGAACGTTTAAGAAAATGTCATAGGTCTTGGTGCAAAAGAAGCCAGAAAATGTCTTCTTTTTTTTTTTTCAAACATAATGGCACAAACCAAATATCACTGGGGTTTTGTCATAACTTGCTTTTGCTGAGTAGTTACTTGGGCTGATCAGTTCCGTTCTCACTCTCATTAGGTCCCCGAGAGATCAAAGATGAGCTTTTGCAAACTGTGCCGTTGTGTTTGAATTGTCATTTACTATGTGACCTTCCTGAACTTTTTATTGTATATAAAACTAGTAATACACTACAGGATTGTTAGGAAGATTAGGAATAACATAAGTAAAATTTTCTAGAGTGGTACTTCAGTAGATGATAACTGATATTGTAAATGTTCAGGATATAGTCTTAGGATGGCAGGGAATAAAGCTAACTGACTAATGTGGGTTAAAACACTATTAATTGTCTTCTCTTACATTTTTTTCATGTTAACAAGGTAATAACAATAAGAAATCCAAAGGGAAAAAAAAGAATACCCGGAGTTTTCTGGTTGGACAGAGCTAGTTTTATTCTTGACTTACACTGTTTGGGCCTCAGTTTTCTCATCTATGAAATGGAGGCAGTGATACTTTTCACACAGGCATTTTGAGAGGAATTAAATGAGGTAATGTATATAGAGTGCTTGGCACATAGTCGATTTGCAATATGTGGTAACCATTATTACTGTTATTTTAAAAAGCTGCTATTGATATTTTATGACAAAAATGTTGTATATAAATTACCAGCTATCATTTAAAATCTACAATGTTTGTAGATTGAAAGTGCTACTTAATATAGTATGTTAGTAAAAAAAGAAATTCACTCATCTCAAATCATTCCTCTCTCAAGCTGGTAGACTTACAAGAAATACATTTATATAAGAGACCACAAAAAATGTGCTGTGCCACAAAATCACTTCTTTGACACTAGTTGGAGCATCTACTTCACTGCCTGATAGAAGTTACCCACGAGGGTCAGTAACCAGTGGATATTTTTAGTACCAAAACAGTCCATGGGACCAGTCAGTGAGTTTGATTTATTTATTCTTGCCTTTTTCAATCTTCAGTTCCACATTTTTAAGATTCTCAGTTGTCAGTTTGAAGTATTTCAGTTGGTAAACCAAGTCTGTGCTTTCCTAGAAATAGGAAGATATATTCTTGTCTGCTATTCCGCAACCACCCCCACCCCCGACTCCCCATCGTTTAGAGAATAGTTTCTTGAATCTCACAGCATTTGTTTTGCTTTTGGTAGCTGCTTACCCCGTTAAGAAAGATAGCTTAGATATCACTATGTACTCTTTTATTTTTTATCCTTACCCAAGGACATTTTTTTTTTCATTCCTGGGGTACGTGTGGGGAAGAGAGAGACAGACACACAGACATTAATGTGAGAGAGAAACATCGATTGGTTTCCTCCTGTATGCACCCCAACCACAGATCGAACCCCGAACCAGAGATCGAACCCGCAACCTTGGTATGTGCCTTCACTGGGGATTGAACCCACAGTCTTTTACTGTATGGGATAATGCTCCAACCACCGAGCAACCTGGTCAGGGTGGATTAATCAAGCATTTTTTATGATTCCATTTTATCTCTATTTTTGATTTGATATAACTCCTATTTTAATGGTTTGTTTAGGGTTTTTAGTATGCATAGTTAGCCTATTACAGTCTACCTTCCAGTGATGTCACACTACTTTATAACATTAGCATCTTATAATAGTTTGCTTTTATTACTTCCCCTGAACTTTGTTACTATTGTCATGTAGTTTACTTGTACCTTCTAAATCCCATAATACGTTGCTATTACTGTTTCAATAGGCAGTTTTATCTTTTTCTATTTTCTGTTTTTTTATTTATTGATTTTTAGAGCGATAGAAACATTGATTTGTTGTTCCACTCACTTATGCATTCATTGGCTGATTCTTGCTTGTGCCCTGACCAGGGATTGAATCTGCAACCTTGCATGTGGAGGCAATGCTCTAACGAACTGAGCAACCTGGCCAGGGCTAGGCAGTTTATCTTTTGAAGTGAAGAGAAACAATCCTACGTATTTACAATGTAGTTCCCATTTGGGTTGCAGGTGGTTAACTTTCTGACTGCATACTCAGAAGGCTTTTCCTCCCTGTGTGCACTGGGTGTGTCTTCCTGTAGGGCACCAATCCCATCATGAGGACCCCAACGTCATGATCTCATCAACAATAATTACCCCCTAAAGGAGTGAGTTCTAAATACCGTCATGCTTGGGGTTAGTAATCCACCATATAGTCTGCAGAGGAAACAATTCAGTCCATAGCAGTCTTCCCTACCGCCTGAAGGACTAACATTTCTTGTGAGTGGGCCCGCTGGTGATGAATTCTTTCAACATTAATGTATCTGAAGTCTTTATTTCATCTTTTTATTTTTCAATAAAATTTTTAGTGTAGAATAATTTAGATTTGTAAAAATATTGGAATGATACTATTCATGAACTATCTTCTAAATTCCCATCTATATAACTATAGTATATTTGTTGGAGCTAAGACATTAAAATTGGTACATTACTATCAATGAGCTGTAGACTTCGTTTGGATTTCATTAGTTTTTTTCAGTTTTTGCATTACTACCCTTTTTCTGTTCTTGGATCCAGTCCAGGATACCACATTACATTCAATAGCCTTCTTTTTTGGAAGATTTTTGCTAGCTATAGAATTTTAGATTGATAACTTTTTTCCTTCACTGTTTTAAAAGATTTTGCTTTATTGCCTTCTTGCTTGTATTGTTTTGAACAAGAAATCTGATACAATACTTATTTTTTTCCTCTATACATGTCTTTTCTCCCTGGATGATTTTAAGATTTTTATTTTTATCATTGGTTTTAAACAATTTGATTATGATGTGCTTTTTATTTATGATGATTTTTTTTGCACCTGTGGTTCACGGAACTTACTGGATCTGTAGGATTGTAGTTTTCATTAAGTTTGGAATATTCTAAGCCATTATTTCTCCAGATACCTTGACTGCCGTTGGCGCCCTTCACAGGGACTGTAGTTACCTGTGTATTAGGCTGCTCGAAATAGTCCCACAGTTCACTGATGTTCTCCTCATTTTTTGGCTGTTACTTCACCTCATTTCAGGTACTTAATAGCCACATGTGACTACTGGCTTCCATATGTGACCCCCAGATAGAGAACATCTCTGTCACTGCAGACGGTTCCATTGGCTAGCACTGCTCCTTTAAGAGATAACCAGGACTAATACAATGGTATGAGGCCTTAAGTCTGTTTACCTTGGACACCACAAGAAATTCAAGCCTTCCTGGCCTCTCTCATCACCTAGCTTCACATCCCTACA
>PVJD01015942.1:0-23084 GCA_004026545.1 Mormoops blainvillei | reverse complement strand
GCCTTCTAAAGTTTGTCTTTTACATATAACCCCACAGAAATGTTTGTGCAATACAGATCTGAACATATCTCACTCCTTATTAAAAATCTTCTGTGATTCCCTACTTCATCCACATTTTTCCAGCTTGGGATGCTGTAGTGTGAAGTCAGGAGCTATGGCAGCTATCTTGCAGCCATGAGGTAGCAATCCCCAGGAAGAAGTCCGCCATGTTGTGGTTGATAAAGTGAAAGGATTAAAATAAATGCGGTTCATGATGATATTATTAGATGGAACCTAACCTAGCACGACCCATCTCCAAACTTCTTGTGAAATAAACTATGACTGTTGTCCTGGTTTAGGTCATTGTGAGATGTAATTATAAATTATAAATTAGTTATCATTGAAAACATCCTAATTGATGCAAGGCCTTGGGAATAAGGTTTTTAGGATGACAGCCCGTATCTCTGTCTCTGTCTTCCTGTAATCCCTTGTATCACTCTGATACCCATGGATAACGCAGAAAATTTTGGGGTGACCACCATCTCTTTGGGCTAGAGGCTTACCAGTGAGCTTCCATGGGAGCAGAGGATTGTGGAACTAGTCTTGGCCGCGGTGAGTGGGTGGGGAGCGCTCTGTCTTGTCCCGCTGTCTCAGCTTCTCAGCCTCCAGCCTGGGAGCCCCGTCTAGGTTTCTGGTTCCTGTGTCTCTTGCGGTCATCTCTGCCTTCCATTGCTTATCCCTGATTCTTCTCACCTCGGTACTGACTCCTTTATTTATTTACTCTGATTCACTGAGAGAAAAGAGTTCAGGACACCCCGATCCTTTGACCCTTGATGTTGAGAGGGTTGGAGCTCTGCACTCCGCAGAGGACTGAGGCTGCGGAAAACAGTCAGTTACTTGAGTTTCTAAACGGGCCCAGGCTACTCCCTAAATTCTGTTAAAACGAGTGCCATGTTGGTTTATGCTTGGTCTACTGGGGCCGTGGGGAAGCAGAAGGAGCCCTGGTTTCCTGCTGCCCAGTTGTATCCAGTTCACTTGTTCCTCCTCAGTCCCTCTTGCGGATCTTCTGCTAAGACCATTGGAGCCAGAGCATCTCTCCTCAGGAAGCCAGAACTCGAACTGTCCAGACCATGAATCACAGTTTGTGTAGGGGCTGGGGAGCGTGACGAGGGCACGCTCGGTAGAAGAGTGGGGGCAAAGGGCTCCTTGGAGGGAGTTCTGAAGAAACACAAGGTAAAGAAATGAATACAGCACACACACACACACACACACACACACACACACAACTCTTTCCCAATGCTTTGCCGTGAGAGAGAGCCAGGGAATTGGTTAGAAACTAAAGAAGAACGTGGAGCTGAAGAATAAATTTTTTTAATGGTAAGAGGTCCTAGGCTGTTTGGGGGCGCTGAGGGGAATGACGGAGTGGAGAGAAAACACTGACGCTGCAAGAGAGAAAGGATAAGTGAAGGAGGAAGGTTCTTGAGGAAATGAGGGGGAGGGGTTCACCGGACAAGCAGAGTATAGGTCTTGGGTAGGGGTCCTTGTTTTCTGGCCACAGAGGTGCAACCTGGAGCAGACAGGAGTGTGGGTTTGGTGGAATATAAGGCGAGGACGTCAGCTGTGCATGGTCGTGACAGAGGAGGTTCAGAGCTTTAAGGAGAAAGCGGAAGGGTCAAGATAGATCCTGTGGGTCACAGGGAAATGAATGCAATAGAGAAGCAGTAACCTTCCAGAACAGTGATGTGTCTCCACACGAAGAGACTGGTTCTGGACGTTGTGTGGGGCCCCTCGGCAGGACTCGGCTCTGCCCTGTCAAAACTGCAACCTTAGATCGCGGGCCAGTCACTTCCCCTCTCAAAGTCCAGGTTTCTTCTGTCACTGGTGACGGTGATGTTTAGCCGATTCCCAGCTTGTTGAACCCAGAGGCAAGAAAGATGTGGTTCTGATACAGTGACAGCCCCATAGAAGGGGCTCAATAGATGACAACCAGCATGATTTGTGTTGGTTCGAGATCATGGGTTTGTTCCCTTTCCCAAGCCTTGGCAGAGTCCCAATTGCACAGCTCTTCCTTTTTGTCATGTCCCCTCCTGTCATTGCAGAACCTTCCTTGTCCTTTGCACCAACCTTTGCAAATGATTGCCTTGAAGATTCTTGAGAACAAACGTCCTCGCGGTGTCTCTCACCTGCGGTGTGGTCGCAGGTGGAAAAAACTAATTCCCACACTGTAGAGCATCAAAGTTCAAAAGAAATGTGGGCCACATAAATAATTTTAAATTGTCTGGTAGGCACTTTGAAAAAGTAAGAAGAAACCAGTGAGGTTAATTTTTGAAAAATAGTTTATTTTTTATTGTATTTTTTTCCATTACCACTTATTCCCCTTCTATCCTCTTCCAACTCTACCCACCTCCCTCCCCCAAATATAAAAATTATTAATAAGACATTCCCCATGATTTTTTCATTCTAGGTCTTTGAAATCGGATGTTATTTCATTCTTACAGCTCACCTCAGATAGGACTAACCATATTTCAAGTTCTCAAAATATGCAACGAGTGGCAATTGCATTAGACAGTCCTACCGCAGAGCAGTGTGGCAGGACAGGGCAGAGCAAGACCTTTGCCGGTATTTGAAAACCTGGGCTTTTCGGAGACTTTAAGCAATTAACTTCAGTGCTCTAAGTCTCGGTTTCCTCATCGGCAGAATGATTGCAAAAACCTAACCTTATTCGGTACATACTGTGTGTTAATCACTGGCCCATGCTTTATGGTACTGACCTATTTCACCCTCACGACAAACGTTTGAGGAAGGCTCATGCAAGGTTTGAAAGGAAGATGAGCTCTTGGCAAGAGCCTGGCATGGACTGTGAGTACCCAGGACACCTGTGGACTTTTATTGCTATCATGCTCTTCTTTAACCCCAGAAGTACTGAACCCACGCAATGCATGGAGAAGAGCATCCCCTCTATCAGGTGAAGATAACCACAGAGGTAAGAGTGGACATGGGGCGTCCTGTTCCGACTTCCTCTAGCACAAGAAGGCCTACGACATAATAATACTTGATTACAGCACTGACAGGTATGGTTCGTGGATTGGGCGTCGTCCCACAAACCAAAAGGTCACCGGTTCTACTGCATGCCTGCATTGTGTGACAGCCAGTAGATTGACATTTGTCTCCAGGACTCTTTCATCACCCCAAACAGAAACTCTGAGCCCAACATGCAAAAATTCCCCATGCCCCAGCCCCTGCAGCCACGGATCTGCTTTCTGTCTGTGAGTTTGCCTATTCTGAATGTTGCGTCTCAGTGGAAACTTATGATGCTTTTGACCTTTTATGTCTGGTTCCTTTCACTTTTCAAGGTTCATCCACATTGTAGCAGGAACTCCATTCCTCTTAATGCTAAATAACATTACATTGCATGGATAGACCCTGTGTCGTTTCTCCATTCACCCACCGATATACACTTTAGTCTTTTTCGCTTTCTAGTTGTTGTGAAGGACGCTATTATGAATATCTCTGTGTGCATGTTTTTGTTGGAGTGCCTGTTTTCTACACACCCCCTTTGCCCAATATTTTCTCTTAAAGGGCAAGAACTTTATCTTCTTTAGCTAAGCAATGTGCCTGGTAGGTGACTTCTAGGTTATCGATTGTGGAAGCAACTGTGATGCTGTGATTTATAGTAAGGAACATATATTTGATCTTTATCCAGCTTCCTGGTACAGAGCTCCTGAAGCCCTTGGAATTGCCTGTAATGAGAGTAATAAGAGGGGCTTTTGTTATATTAATGAGATGACTTCTAGAAAACCCCTTATCCATGGCGACTGGTCACCAGAAAAACCAACCAACCCTGTGATTAGAGGGTTGGAACTTTCTGTCCCACCCCTGGCCCTCCGGGAAGAAGTGAGTGGCTGGAGACTGAGTTCAATCCCCAGTGATTTAATCAATCATGGCTATGTGATGAAGCCCCCATCTAAATAAAAAAGGATGGGGTTTGGAGAGTGTCCCTATGCCAGGCCCCGAACTCCATGGGGACAGATGCTCCTTTGTTTCCTTGTGCATCTCTTCATCGGGCTGTTGATTTGTATCCTTTGATAGCCTTAGTAATAAACAGGTAATCTAGTGAGTAAATGGGTTTCCTGAGTTCTGTGACCCATCCTAGCAAATTAAGCGAACCTCACGGAGGTGTGGTGGGAACCTCTGACCTATAGCTCATCAGTCAGAAGCGCAGGTAGCAGGCCCGCACTAGCGACTGGCATCTGAAGTGGGGAGAAGGGTGGGTTTGTAGGACTGCGCCCTCAACCCGTGCGATCTGATGCTACCTCTGGGTAGTTTGTGTCAGAATTAAGTTAAATTGCAGGATGCCAAGCTGGTCTGGGAGGATTGCTTGGTGTGTGTGTGTGGGGAAAACCCACACGTTAAAACTGGGGTCAGAATTGGGCCATTGTACCTCCCAACAGCCAATTTTCCTCCTCATTGACCACACCCTTTTTCAGGGCAGCCGTGTACCCAGCCCAGAGTCGGAATCCCCAGTGGAGGAACTAGACTGTAAATTTAGTTTCATTTTAAGCCACTTTAATCTATTTAGCAGTATGTGGCTAGTGGCCACGGGCGTGGACCCTGCGGCTCTGATGTGACCGAGGGCCTCCCCTGAGCCACATTGGGCTGATTTCTGCGTCCAGTTTGCCTCTGTGTCCTGGCCACAGAACCTGGCACACGCTGGCCCCAGGAAATATGAAGAAAAGAGTGTCCTCTTGCTCTCGCACTTGTAGTCCCAGATTTCTCTCTGCTTTTGCCCCGTGTGTTTGTAAAAGAGTCAGTGGTGTTCTCTGCAAACCTTTAAAATCTCAGAGACACCTCTATGTCGTCGGCCCAGAAGATCCCAAATCAACTCCAAGGTACAGAGGGCCACGGGATGGTAGGAGCGAGGCAGTAAGAATCAGGAGGGACCCTGCTTCCTGTTACTCAAGCAGCCCCAGGTCTACAAGTGGTTTCCCCTTTTTTGCAGGGGATCCGTTCCAAGGCCCGCAGTGGATGCAGGAAACGGTGGACAGCACTGAATCCTAGGAACACTATGCTTTTTCCTATGCACACAAAACCTATGATAAAGCTTTATTGATAAATTAGGCATGGTAAGAGGTTAAGGACAACTAATAATGAAGTAGAACCGTTATAAAAATACACTGCAATAAAAGCTATGTGAATGTCTTCAGGGCCATTAGTCAGTAGAATAAGGGTAACCTGAACACACGTGACAGTGCATCTAGTAACAGGGCTACGAAGTGACCAACGGGCAGGTGGCGTGCACAGCAAGGGGATGCCGGGCAAAAGGATATTCACGTCCCAGGTGACGTGAAGCGGTGGGAAGGAGCAGGGCGGCGTGAGATGTCATCGAGCGACTCGGAACTGCGTGGAATTTAGAAGGGATCAGTTGTTTATTTCTGCAATTTTTCATTTGGGTGCAGGGCCACTGAAACCACAGGAAGGCGGGCTGTGGATAAGGGGTGGGGGTGCTACTGTACTTCCCCTTCTCCTCCCACAGCACTGCTGCTTGAGAGGCCTCCTCCGGGTCGGGACAGGACGCGATTCACGAGGGGTAGGGAACAGTGCCCCTCAGCTGTTGGCTGACCGAGGAGTGTGGCGACCCAGGCTCTTGGTTCAGAGGGCTTCATCCCTTGGAGCCTCTGTCTTTTCACTTGGAAATGGCCTCTTAACAATCCCTCCCGGAGGGGAAATCTCTGCGCAAAGGAGAGGGACCGAGGATGGCCACAGAGCGAAACGCTCCTCCAGGGAGGAGAATGAGCGATGGCAACAACGTGTAAGACGGAGGAGGACTCTCACAGACCTCCCCGGTGAGGTGAGAAGAAGCCCATTGCAAAGGGGCCGCGCATCTGCTTGATGTGTAATAACAGGGGCGCCCCCTGTGCCCACTGGAGTTACAGCAGTGCTCATCTGCGCGTGCACGTGTGCGCGTGTGTAGGGGACTGGAAGGAGGTGGGTGGGGATGCCCTGCTTCTTGCCGTGGACGCTGGTTACACCGGTGTGTTAACCCTGTGAACGTTCGCTGATGGAACATTTACGATAGGGGCAATGTTCTGTGTGTATCGTACGTCAGTAAAAATTTTAGAGCGAGCGAGCGAGCGAGCGAGCTGGATTTGTTGACACGTGGGCCTGAAGTTCTCTTTCTATGTGTTCAATTTATGTCGAACCAAATGAAATCGCCGATATTTGGTCACCCCTGGCCTGTAAAAATGGCAATTTCATATGGCTCAAACTCTGGGGCATTTGTTTACGTCACTTCTGGGGCCCTGGTCTCACTGAGTCAGAATATATGGGAGTGGGGCCCAGGACCCTATACCCTTAGTAAATGCACCCAGGTGACAGGGATGCCCTTGCGTCCATAGACCCATGTGCAGAACACTTGGCTATGACGACAAGGGCAGAGGGGGGAGCCGGTTTCTGGCTATGTGGCCTCGGGCTCCTTCTTTGATCTCTCTGAGCCCCAAGTTCGGCATTTGGAAAGCGGACCTCATCACAGGGATCAGGGGAGCGTCCGCCACGATGAGACCTGGGTTGAAACCCACAGCCCAGTGCTGGCAACAGACAGACGGAAAATGGTGGCAGCATTTGTTCCTCTTCTCACCTCCTCGTGGTCGGCCCACGGGACTGCAGCCTGCAGCACCTGCCGCGGAGGGGCCTCCGGGCTCGCCCCCGGCTTCCCCTCTGTGGGGCCGGCAGGGGCGCCCCTCCATGGCACACCGTCTAGGCCGCACTGTCTGCACCCTGAACTTCTCCGCGCTCCCTGCTATGCTAAACTCACAGAAATGACCCAGGGTGGGGGGGGTCTTTTCACCCCACCCTTGACATGAAGGAGCTGGGGTCTGGGATCACCCGTAGGGTGATGGGCTCTCCTTGCCTGCAGGTGGTGGGAAAGCTACACCAGGATGGGGAGGTGGCTTGCCCAAGGCCACCAGCTTTGGAACCCAGGAGCATCTGACTCCAGAGCTCGGACTCCTTCCAGCCCCAACCCGCCTGACTCCCCAAACCAGAGCTAAGGTAGTCAGGGTGGCTGGAGGGTCCCCCTGCTGCCACTTGAGTCAGTCATGGGGGCTCTGAGTTGCTGCTGGTCGAGAAACAGCTAACACTCACCAAAAATTCCAGGGCGCCAGACAGGCGCTGTCTCCTGATCTGAAGGGCTACCCTGTGAGGGACAATGTGAGACAGTCCCATTTCACAGATGAAACACAGAGGCTCAGGAGACTAAAATGGTGGTGAACACACAGCGCAGTGTGCAGAGGATGTGTCAGAGAGCTGTGCACGTGAAACCTGTATGGTTTTATCAACCCATGTCACCTCAAAAAATTCAACAAAAAAAAGAAAAAGGAAAAGAAAAAAACCTGGTCCCTCGCCGAGAACACGCAAGTAACCGGCTCCTCCCAGTCCCTCCGGCACCCCATCGTCACATCTGTCTTCTGACTCAGACCTGTGTGGCTTCCAGGGAGGCTCTTCGGGCCCTGGCCTGTGATGAACGCCGACCCGGGATTCCAGGAGGACCCCGGGACTTCAGCAGCGCTGTAGGGGGTGCACAGAGCCCGAGCATGCGTGCTCGAGAAAACTGGGTCCTGTAAGGTTTCCTGTCAGAGCTCAGAAGGGGGCGGACTGCAGAGGCCAGAGGCCAGGCATCCTGATCTTCGGCACACAGGCGTGCAGGGCCCAGGTGCCAGATCCAGGGGTCCAGACCCCAGGCTCCTCCTCCCTTAGTGACCTTCTTACCGACTTAGCTTTGCTGCCCCCGGGGTCTGAAGAAGGAGGCGTCTGAGCGTTTTGCTGTGTGGCCACCCTCTGTCCCTCTCCTTTGTCCACCCCCTTCTGAGCTCTGACAGGAAATCTTACAGGACCCAGTTTTCTCTAGCACGCATGCTCGGGCTCTGTGAGCCCCCCCTACAGCGCTGCTGAAGTCCCGGGGTCCACCTGGAGTCCCGGGTCGGCCTTCATCACAGGCCAGGGCCCGAAGAGCCTCTCTGGGAGCCACACAGGCCTGAGTCAGGACACCGCTCTATCCAGGCCTCAGTCTCCCTCTCTGGAAGATGAGACCACTCCTGTCTTGCTTCCCTGGGAGAAGAAAGAGCTGGGAGCAAGGAAGTCTCTCTCTCCCTCTCCCTGGCTCTTTCGGTCTCTGCTTTCCTCTGGGGAAAGGGAACCCGTGATGGAGGAAGCCGGGCGGAGGTGTCTTCCGCTGGAGGGACAGGGTTTTAGGCAGCCAGGGCCCTCCCCTCCGCCACAGCTTTCTTTAGAGGCAGAGCGGGGTGTACCATCATAGCCGCCTCCCTCCCTCCCTCTCAGGACTTCAGCAGAATCTGGGAGGCCTAGGTGTTTTCCAGAACGTGGTGTGTGGGAAGAACAGCCTGTGTTACTGCAGCCCAATCAGAGCCCCACTGAGGCCTGAGCCCTGTGAGTCCCTGGAAGTCCAGGGCAGTCAGTCTGCGTCCAGATTTTGGATCTTCGCTGACCGGGGAGTTTCTCGTACTATCCTCTCAGGGGCGGACGCCAGGATGCTGGGTATGGTGGGGGCCTCCCAGCCGCTGAGCTCCCCCGCCCGCTCCTCTGCCTTCCTCCCCATCCTCCCCTCTGTCTCCCTCCCCCATATCCCTCTCTCTCTTCCTCCCTCCCTCTTCTCTCCTTTTCTTCTTTTTTCTCTTTCCCGTCTCCGCCTGCCGTTCTGACTCTCCATCCCTACCTCACTCGTTCATTCGATATATCTGCATTGAGCACCTACTATGTTCCAGGCACTGGTCCAGGCGCCGAGGAAACAGTCGTGAACAAAACAGGTAGAGACTCCTGCCTGGGCAGAGCCTGTTAACCAGGGAGACACCCGTTATACAAAAAAGATAATAAATGGGCAAGCTATGCTTTATGTAGGCTTTATGTAGGAAGACAAGAGCTGCTACGGAAAAAGGAGGAAGTGGAGGCGGGTAGGAAGGATCGGGGGTCTTGGGTGGGTCAGGGGTCACGTTAAATAGGGTGGTCGGGTGAGCCAGCCCCGCTGCACCCCCTTCATCCCTTTTTCTCTCCTCTGTCTCTTCGTCTCTTCGTATCTAGATTGTCCCGAAGCGCACACACATCCCCCTTCTCTGGGAGGACACATTGCAGAGAAATCATTTGCCTGGTCTCAAGCACTTAACAAAACACAGACCTCCTCAAGTTACTTCCCTGGGCCCCTTGCCCACCCTAGTTCCCCTTGAGGCAAGTAATCATTAAGACAATAAAAGACGTCCCTGAAAAGATGCAGAGGTAGTCAGGACAGCTCCAGGGGATGAGTGGCTGAGTCAGCCCGTGCCTTCTGCAGTCTATCTTCTGTCTCCTCGCTCCCCAGGGCTGACCTCGCTGGCACGTCCCATCCCTAAGGCTTCTCCTGCCCTGCAGCTTTCAAGCTCAGACTCAGAGCTCGCTCTAGTCCAGAGAAGACCCTAATAGGGACCCACCACACAGACGTCCAGGCCAAAAGTACCCAGCCTGTCCTTTCACTGTGTCCCTCACAGGTGTCGGAACTGCCCCTATCCTGCTCACAGCCTTCCCATGGCTCCCCAACGCCCCCAGACAAAGTCCTGCCCTCTGAATCGGGCATTCAGAACCTTGGGTGTGGGGTGGGCCTGGCTATGCAGCCCCCTCCCCCCACCCCCGTTAACCCCCAGGTTTCACTGTTTATGCCTCACCTCAGTCTGTGCATACTTTCTTGACTGGTCAGGGCGTTCCTTGCCTTTGGATGCCTTTTCTGCTCCATTGTTCAACCCCCACCCCTACCCCTGCCCTTACCCTGGCTTATTCCTCAGCACATCACCTCCTCCAGGAAGCCCTCCCTGACTCTTCCGCTGGGTTGGTGCACCCTCAGACTGGTCTGTGGCCCTCTGTTTACACAGCTGTCTCCTCTACCAGACTGGCACCTCCTCAAGGGCCGGGCCAGGTCTGAGTCATCTCTGTTCCTGGCATCGCCCGGCCAGTCACCAGTACAAGAGATGTCCCTACAGTGAACAAATGTTCTGTCCTCTACCTTTTCCCCATGTCTGCCTTATTATCTCCCCACTCCTCTCTCCTCTGTCCTCCTGGTCTGTAAACCATACGCTGTGGTTTTCTGATGATGATGGAAATCTTGGGAGGGCCACTGTGGACCCAGGGCAGGGACCAGAGATCGGTCCCACTGGAGTGGAGGGTTCTGGGATACATGGCTGTTAGTGGCACCACTACCAGTTCCTGCCTGCTATGGGAGGGCCCACTTTCCCCTGTCCTTGTCTTTCAGCTCTGTCTTCTTTTCTTCCAGCCTTGGTCATCCTCTCCCTGCAAGGGATTCTGGGAGTCTAGGCTCTTGGGTGTGAGGGAGGAGGGGCTGGGGACCTGGACTCCTTGGTCTGAGGGAGGAGGGGCTGGCGGCCCGAACTCCTGGATTCTAGAGGAGGAAACTATTGGGGTGTAAAGTCCTGGTCCCTCCTCCCTCATTCACACTCTGGTTTTAGAAACATCTGGTTTTATACAGCATCTCCACCCAGCAGGGCGGTGGCGGGGGCTGGATAGTCAAATGTCCAGCTTCTGAGTGGAGCTTGTACTTCCTCCAGCCCCTCCCTGGAGTAGAGGAATCACCAGCCCCTCCTGCTCTGGGCTCAGCTCCCACCGCAGGACCTATCATCCTGACACAGCCAGACACCAGGCGGTGGCCCCGGCTCCCCGGCAACCCCGGCAACCCCGGCAACCCAGTCAACCCCATCAGCACAGGCCAACTTTGCTCTGGTGGGTGGGCGGGGCTCCCAGGCTCGGGCCCTTCCCTTTGATAGCCAGGCCCAGTCTGGTGCTGGCCTGGCACACCCTGCCTCTCCAGGGAAACTCCAGGGAGCGAGCGCTTGGCATCTTGCAGGGGAGAGTCCCAGGACAGGCGAGACGAGATGGAGCAATGGGGAAAAGAGAGGACTCGGGCACAGCAAGACAGAGAAACGGTGAATGGGGCTGGGGGCGAGACACGGTGAAGCCCAAACAGATGGAGCCTCAGAAGGAGACACACAGAGGTGCAGAGAGAATTAGGGAGGCTAGAGACTGAGACAGATTGACGGACAGGCAGAGGCAGGGAAAGGAGAAATGGGCAGCCACTGAGAGGATCAGAGAGAAACGAAAACTGAGAGACAGGAAAAAAAGAAAGATAGGGATACGGTTATTCAAAAGAAGGAGATAGAACTATATGAAGAGAGACAAAGGCAGAGAAACTCAAGGGGAGAGAGAGGGGATGAGAAAGTCGGGGAGAGATACTCGAAAAGAAAGAGAAGCGCAGAATAAGCACACCAGGAAGAACGAGAGCCAGAAATTTAGAGACAGAGAAACACAAACCCAGGGTGGGGTTGCGGGGAGAGGTGGAGAGATGTGGAGAAAAACAGGCAGGGACACACAGAGAAAGTGAACAGGACAGACAGATGGACCGAGAAACAGAGTCAGGAAAGCAGAGACAAAATGACAGACTCAGAGAAAGACAGAGACACATAACGAGAAGGACATGGGAAGGCCCAAGGATAAAGAATTAGAGTCACAGACACACGGAGGGAGACAGCTATGGAGGGAGAGACACAAACACTGGTTTCACAGTAAAAAGGGGGAGACAGAAGTAATCATGAAAAGAAGGGCATGAAAACAATGACATTTATCACTGACTCGTCTGGTTCTGAGGGGCTAGGAGCTCAGATGTCCCAGGGCCCCCGCTCGCACCTTTAGGCTGACTCAGTTTCCCCAGCAGCCCCCTGGGGCAGCTGACCAACAACACTGAGACTACCCCCAAGGCCCTGGGGAGACAGGTCCCAGTGCCTCAGCCTCCTCCCCAGCCCCTGGCACACACGCACGCACGCCCGCGCCTACACCCACACCCACGCACATGCACGCACGGCACACGTGGACCCGTCAATTAGGCGCCGACCCGACAGACGTTCACTCACAGCTCCAGTGCCAAACAGCCGTGCCTCACAGCCGAGCGAGCGCACACAGTCACGCACGTGGGTTGGTTTTATTCCAACTGCTAGTTCCCCAGACAAGTCCCCGGGGGACCCAACCCAGGCCGGATTCTGGAGCTAGAAGGGGAGGGGTTGGGGGGCTGTCGGGGTGAGAAGGGGGAGGCGAGGAGAGCCTGGGATGGGGGAGGAGAGAGAAATGGGGGATAAGGAAAGAGATGGGGAGAACTAGGGATGGAGAGAAACACAGGGATAGGGGACAAGAGAGATGAGAAAAATGGAGAGGAGAGAGGAATGACGGGGGAGACCGAGGAGAGGGGAGGGTGGTGATGATGGGGGACTGGGAAGGGAAGCCCGTCTGGGCGCAGGGGGCGGGTGACGGGGGTAATGGCGGGAAGCGGGTGGAGCTGCCCGGCGCCCGTGACCTCAGAGCCCCTGGCCCAGCTCAGCCCTGACGTCAGCCCCTCCTCCCGCCCCCGCCAGCGCTGGTCTTCAAATGGCCCCCCTAGCTCTCTGGCCACAGAGAAGCTCGGAGAGCGGCAGGAGAGCAGTGAGCCCAGCTGGCGCCGCAGCGATGAGACAGGTGTGTGCGGGAGAGTGTGCGTGGGACTGCGGGCCGGGTTGGGGGGTGCGGAGGGGACACTACCAGGTGTGTGACCGCGTGTGCAGGAGAACCGCGTGTGCTTGAGAGTTACTTATGGGTGCAGGTGTGTGACAGCAACTATCTGTGTGGGACAGTGACCACGTGAGGCCGCGTGTGCAGGTATGTGACATGTGACACGTCCGTGTTCCTGTTGCTATAAACCTGTGAAAGTCTGTGTGCTGGAGGGGGGTGGGGAGAGGGAATAAACGAGAGAGTGAGAGAGAGAGCGTTCAAGTTAAGTCACTCTTAATTTGTAAAAATGGTAATGTCATATGGTTCAAACTCCACTGTTACTATTTCTCTCCTATTATTCCAGACCCACGGGTGGGTGTCTGTGTGTCTGTTGTCTCATGGGCATCTCTTCCCGGTATTGCTCCTTTCTGCTGAGAGGCGCGTGTCCCCAAGTTCACCTGGGTGGCTCTCAGTGGGGGTCTCGGGATCACCAAGTTCTGCCTCAGAACATGTGTCTGGGTCATTTTCTAGGACATGAGTGTTTTTCTTATGTGGGCACATTCTATGTGTCACTCATGTGAACATACACATGGGTGTGTGTGTGCCTGCGGCCGATACATGTGTGTTCGTGCATGTGGTTGTGGTTAAAACCCTGTGGATGCCCCCCTATCTTGGTAATTTCCAGCATAAATCTGGCCACCCCCAGAAACGCAGGCAGAGCTCGGTTTGGGGCAAAGGGATAGAACAGGAGGGAGTAATAATTGTTAATACTGAGTGGTTACTTGCACCAGGCTAAAAGCCTCAACTTAGCCCTGTCCTATAGAAACAGAATGTGAGCTACACAGGTAATTTAAAAATTTATAGTAGCTACACTAACACAGGTAAAAAGAAGCAGGTGAAATTAATTTTTTAAGCCACTGTATCTTTATTTTTTTATTTTTTATTTTAAAAAAGATTTTATTTATTTATTTTTAGAGCGGGGAAGGGAAAGAGAGGGAGAGAAACGTCAATGTGTGGTTGCCTCTCGCGCGCCCCCTACTGGGGGCCTGGCCTGCAACTCAGGCATGTGCCCTGACTGGGAATCGAACTGGCGACTCTTTGGTTCACAAGCCGGCACTCAATCCACTGAGCCACACCAGCCACGAGGTGAAATTAATTTTAACAATATATTTTATTTAACCCAATGTATCTGGTGTTGGCAAACTTTTTCTGTACAAGGCCAGATAGTCAACATTTGAGGCTTTGCTAACCATGTGGTTTCCTTTGCAACTAAACTTTGGTGTAGTGAAATCAGCCACAGACAACATACACAGATGAGCATGGTAGTACGCTGATTACGCTTGATTTAACGACATCGAGTCCTGGCTGGCATGGCTCAGTGGATTGAGCGCCAGCCTGAGAACCAAAGGGTTGCCGGTTCAATTTCCTGTCAGGGCACATGCCTGGGCTTAGGTCCCCAGGTGGGGGGCGCGCGAGAGGCAACCACACATTGACGTTTCTCTCCCTCTCTTTCCCTTCCCCGCTCTAAAAATAAATAAATAAAATCTTTTTAAAAAATCTTAAGGAAGCCGAAATTTGAACTTTATATAATTTTCATGTGCCACCAAGTATGATTCCTCTTTTGACTTTTTCCAACCATTTAAAAATGGAAACACCAGTGTTCGTTTGCGGGCCATAGTGCGAAAGACGGTGGGCATTGGGCCACAGACATAGTGTGCTATATATCCAAATAGTATCACTTTAGCATGTAATCAATACAAAAATATTAATGAGGCATTTTACTTTCTTTTCCCCATACTCAGTATTTTTGATGGAAATTCTTAGATTTCATAGGATTTGAAATCAGTCAAAAAAGAACACAGATCCTACTTGTTCCGCACACACTTAAGAGCTTTCCAGTAACTGAACGAGGACCGTTGTTTAAATTTAAATTAGTTCAAATTAAATAAAATGAACAATTTGGTTCTCCAGTCATACTGGCTGCATTTCAGGGGCTCAGTAGCCACATGGGGCCGGTGACTCCTGTACTGGACAACACAGCTCTGTATCTTAAAGACTCATTTAACTCCTAATAAACCCACGAGGTGGGGACTGGTGACAGAGGAGGCAGCTTAGCTTAGAGGAGGACAATGGAGCCAGGCTGCTGAGGAACCTTGGCAAGAGAATACACCTCTGTGTACCTCGGGTAACAGTACCTACCTCCCTAAAGCAGTACCTGGCACGTGGAATGGGCTAAATCACCACTTTACAGCCAATAAAAGGGGGACACCCCTCCCCTTTTATTCTGGGCTCTGCCTGCCTCACATACTGGACACCTGGGCCTGTCGGGGAGTGGGGGAGCGGGGAAGGAAAACCAGTTCATGCCTGTGGGGAGTCAGAAAACCCTCCTTCCCCTGTGCGCTTTGTGACCTGGGGCAGCCCACCCCTCCTGGCTCATGGGTCCTCGGCTTTGCCCTCTGTACGGTGGCCGTCAACATTATCTGGTCCCGCAGGGCCCTCCAGAGGAGTAGACCCAGTGTATTAGCTTGTGGTTTAGTGACTGGATTCTTCGGGTTCGAATCCTGGCTCCTCCGCTTTCCAGGTGTGACCGCGGGCAGGCTGCTGCACCTGTGTGACTCGTCCGTAAAATGGAGGATTAAAATAAGTTAGCGTCTTCAAACGGCCCAGGGCAGCCCCTAGTACACACCATATTGTATCGCTCTTCCAGACGGGCAGCGTATTATTATTACTGTTATTGGCTCAACACTAAGGAACCTCTGATTGTGCGATGAATCATTATTTTATGTGCCGCCAGGCAAGGAGGGACCCCTGTTAATTAAACCGTGACACCGCACTGAGTGTAACCCTCACGGGTTTAAGGGCTGTTAAAATGTGAAAAACGACGCATCAGAACCAATGTAATCGGGCTTTTGGCCTTGATAACGGTTTGCCATAATTATTTTAACGAATGAAAATAACTTCGCAGTACGCAGGGGATTTTCTTCACAAAACGGAGATGTTATCACTGACTTGGGAAAAGTCCAGTCGGTCTTCCCTTCTGCAAAGGACCCTTTCCCCTTGCTATCTCCTCTCTCTGTTTCCAACAGGACTCGACCAAGCCCAGCCGGACCGCCCGTCAGTGCTCCGGCCTGGCCCGGCGGGTGCTGACCATCGTCTTCGCGCTGCTCATCCTGGGCCTCATCACCTGGGCCTACGCCGCCGGCGTGCCCCTGGCCTCCGATCGCTACGGCCTCCTCGCCTTCGGCCTCTACGGGGCCTTCCTCTCCGCGCACTTGGTGGCGCAGAGCCTGTTCGCGTACCTGGAGCACCGGCGGGTGGCGGCGGCCGCGCGGCGGGCGGCGGCTCGGGGGCCCCTGGACGCGGCCACCGCGCGCAGTGTGGCGCTGACCATCTCGGCGTACCAAGAGGACCCCGAGTACCTGCGCCAGTGCCTGTCGTCCGCCCGCGCCCTGCTGTACCCGCGAGCGCGGCTGCGCGTCCTCATGGTGGTGGATGGCAACCGCGCCGAGGACCTCTACATGGTTGACATGTTCCGCGAGATCTTCGCCGACGAGGACCCCGCCACCTACGTGTGGGACGGCAACTACCACCAGCCCTGGGAGCCTGCGGCGGCGGGCGCGGTGGGCGAGGGCGCCTACCGGGAGGTGGAGGCCGAGGACCCCGGGCGGCTGGCCGTGGAGGCGCTGGTGAGGACGCGCAGGTGCGTGTGCGTGGCGCAGCGCTGGGGCGGCAAGCGCGAGGTCATGTACACCGCTTTCAAGGCGCTCGGAGACTCGGTGGACTACGTGCAGGTGAGTGGATGGCGCCCCCACCCCACCGTGACCCTAACAGCCCAGATCCCCCCACCCCAGGCCTTGGTTCAGTGTAGTTCTTTGCTTATTCATCCATCCATCCTATATGAGATCATACATTCCGTTATTTATTCATCCACCCAGTGTAGAGATCCAGTGTAGAAACTCTTCTTCACGCATTCATTCATAAATCTATCTATCTATCAAATATGAAGATCATTCATTTATTTATTCATTAAATTGAGAAGAAAGAAGAAATTCCTTCTTTCTCTTCCTTCAGTGTAGAGAGTCTCTTGTTTATTTTTTTCATCCATTTACCTATCTATTCAATAGAGAGATTCGTTTGCTCATTTAGTCATTCACTCGTTCATTCAATGTGGCAATTCGTTCATTAATGCATTGCATTAGTTCTCTGTTGCTTCCTAAGAAATGACCATACATTTTGCAACTTGAAACAAAGCCCATTTATTGCGTTATAGTTTCCATGGGCCAGGAGTCTTAGTTTCCATGGGCAGGGTATCACCCAGCTGCAATCATCAGTCTTATCTAAGGCTCAGGGGCCTCTTCCCAGCCCACGTATTTGTTGACGGAATTCATTTCTCTTCCCCCAGCAGCCATAAAACTCACGGTGGCTTCCAGACAGGCAACCGAAAGTCTCAGCTTTCTAGACCCTCTTTTATAGGACTCACCTGACTAGGTCAGCCCACTGGGTACAATCCCCTTTGATTAATGAACAGGCACGAGATCAGGGGCCTTCACTCCATTGCAACACCCCTGCCCTGTTTCCATGTAAGGTCGTACAATCATGGGAGTTACCTCTCATAACCTTTGCCATATGCTATTGGTTAGAAGAAAGGCACGGGTCTTGCCCAAACGCCGGAACAGGGTGTCGTACAACAACATGGGTCTTGGGAGGTCATCTTCCGATGTGACGGGGCATTGAGGCTTACTAAAAATAAGGGTTACGTTCAAATTGGCCGCCATGTGTCCCAGCTCCTCACCACCCCTTGGGGCCCTTCCCTCAAGCGCCAGTTCCGTTCAGGGCTCTGGCCTGACCCTGACCCCTTCCACCCCGCAGGTCTGTGACTCAGACACGAGGCTGGACCCCATGGCACTGCTGGAGTTGGTGCGGGTGCTGGATGAGGATCCCCGGGTCGGGGCTGTTGGGGGAGATGTGCGGATCCTCAACCCTCTGGACTCCTGGGTCAGCTTCTTAAGCAGCCTGCGGTACTGGGTGGCCTTCAATGTGGAGCGGGCTTGTCAGAGCTACTTCCACTGTGTGTCCTGCATCAGCGGCCCCCTAGGTGAGCAGGGACAGGGCCTGGGAGGGCTGTGGGTGGCGCAGAGAGGGAGAAGGGGTGCCGGAACAGGTTGAGGGCGCGACTGAGATTGTGGACAAAGAAGGGGCTTGGGCAGGAACTGGGGATAGAGATAAGGTGGGACGGTGGCAGCGGGGATGGTGGTTGGAGTCGGGGATGGTTTGAAGAAAGAGTGTGGGTGAGGACTGAGCTGGAAAGGAGAGTTTGGGGAAGGGGACGGAATGGGTTTGGAGTCAAGGTCAGGACTGGCGGGCCCGGTTTGGGGCTGGAGACAGGTTTTTGGATATGGATGAGTGGTGGTTAGGGCAGAGCATAGATATGGGATTGGGGAAGGGTCTGGGGTGAACTTGCTGTCAAAATGGACAGGGGTCAAGGACAGGACTGGGGCAAGGTTAAGATGGGGGAGGGGTGGAAGAAGGCTTTAGGGTTGAGAACAGGATAGGGGCTGGAGCTGTGGGTTGGCAGTAGCGCTGAGAATGGAATTGCAGTGATTCAGGCTGGGGCTGGAATTGGAGGGGAGTCGGAGTCTGAGAAAGGAGGGGGGGTGGTATTGGCGACAGCAGAGGCTGACACTCCTGTACCTGCCCCCCCGCCCCCAACCCAGGCTTATACAGGAACAACCTCTTGCAGCAGTTTCTCGAGGCCTGGTACAACCAGAAGTTCTTGGGCACCCACTGTACTTTCGGGGATGACCGGCACCTCACCAACCGCATGCTCAGCATGGGCTACGCGACCAAGTAAGTTGAGGGGGACGAGGACTCAGGTGTGCGTGGAGGCCAGAGTGTCTCAGCCAATGTGCGTAGGACGGGCGGGCGGGGAGCAGGGGCAGTTCTCAAAACCCAAAGTAACTTGCAGAACAGCGGGCTCTGAAAAGTGAGTCATGAGTGGAGAGAGGAAGAGACCATAAAGGGCAGAGGCAGCCTCTGCCGGGAATCATGTGACTCAGTGGCTCCTACCAAGGGAGGCAGGGGGGGTGAGAGCGGAGAATCCCACCTAGAAGATACAACGGTGAGAGGGGAGAGGTGGCTCTGTCACAGAGAGCACGGATTACCACGGCAGCACGATTCCTGTAAATGAGGTGGGAAGGGAGAGAGAGAAATAGAACAGGCTCTAACCAGTGAGAGAGCAAGTGAGAAGAATTAAATGACCGAGAAGGAGAGTGCCTGAACTAGTAGGTGCTTCCGGAAGAGAGGTAATTCCACGAGACTCAGGGGAGGAGGGGCTAGAGCAGGGGAACGTGATCTCTACAAAGCCAGGCCGAGTGGAAGGGCCAGAAAGAACTTGGGGTAAACCAAACCCGTGCATTCACTCACTCAACAGATAGTAAGTGCCTACAGTGCTGTTAAAATGTCTTTTTATTGATTGATTTGAGAGAGAGATTGCTGGGTGGTTCTACTAATTTATGCATTCATTGGTTGTTTTTTGTATGTGCCCTGACCGGGGATCGAACCCACAACCTTGGCATGTTGGGATGACACATGAACCGACTGAGCTAGCTGGCCAGGGCAAGGTGCCTACAATGTTTTAAGCCCTGGGAATGTAGCAGTTAACAAAAGAGACACACATTCATGCTTATGTTGACTGGGGAGGCAGACAATAAGTAAGAAAAGGTAGAACATACATGCTATGGATAAATAAAGCCAGGAACGGGGATAGGGAGTTTAAAGGTAGGGGATGAAATGCTAAATCGGGCCCGAGAGGAAAGACAGGGATGGAGGCTGAAAATGGTGCCCCTGAAGGGAATAGCAAGGGAGTGACAGGAGAGGAGGACAGAGTGAGCAGGGAGTCTGTTTACGAAAGGCTTGTGGGCCAGGGTAAGAACTTTGACCTAAAATGGGGGGTGCGGGCAGCTTCAGCAGAGGGGTGACAGGTCGTTGCAACAGGATCCCTCTGGCAGGTGTTTTGAGTACAGACTGCAGGGGGCAAAGGGGTTAGCAGGGAGGCCACTGAGGATGTCCCGGGACACAGGGGAAGGAGATTGGACACTGTTACCTAACCCCTGTGGGGACAGAAGAGTTTGACCCCTCCTAACAAACTGACTGCTGGTGGCCATCTGGCGATGTTCCATAAAAGAGGTTCTAGCCTTGTGTGGTTGTGGCTGGAAACCCAGTAGGGCTTGATTAGTGGCCACAGGAAGGAAGGTATACGGTTCCCTGGAGAAGCTCCAACACAGGCGCTGTTCTGGGTGGGAACCCTGTCTGGCTTGTTCCTCACCGCGGGGCCTCGCCAATAACAGTGAGCGCAAGAGCATTCGTAAGAGATTAGTGACAGTATTAGTAACGGCATCAGTAACCGTAATGATATTAGTAATGGCAACAGTGTTATTAGTCATCGATTAAACAGTAGCCTATAATAGCTGCCATTTACTGACCAAGCACCCTATACTGGGCCTAAGCACTTGGCACTGAATCCTCAGTTAGTCAGGAACCACTGTTAAAACACCATTTTCACCGTGATAACACCGTGGCTCAGAGGTTGAGAAAACCTGCCCAGGGGGCCCCTTGCAGTGGCCAATTCTGGCTCCGGGTTCCTGTCCCCTAGGACAGCCATGCTGATGCCTACCTACTCCTTTCTCACCTGTCCAGGTACACCTCCCGGTCCCGCTGCTACTCGGAGACTCCCGCGTCTTTTCTGCGCTGGCTGAGCCAGCAGACGCGCTGGTCCAAGTCATATTTCCGCGAGTGGCTGTACAACGCGCTGTGGTGGCACCGGCACCACGCGTGGATGACCTACGAGGCGGTGGTCTCGGGACTCTTCCCCTTCTTCGTGGCGGCCACGGTGCTGCGGCTGTTCTACGCTGGCCGCCCGTGGGCGCTGCTGTGGGTGCTGCTCTGCGTGCAGGGCGTGGCGCTGGCCAAGGCGGCCTTCGCCGCCTGGCTGCGGGGCTGCGCGCGAATGCTGCTGCTCTCGCTCTACGCGCCCCTCTACATGGGAGGCCTCCTGCCCGCCAAGTTCCTGGCGCTGGCCACCATGAACCAGAGCGGCTGGGGCACCTCGGGCCGGAGGAAGCTGGCCGCCAACTATGTCCCCGTGCTGCCGCTGGCCCTCTGGGCTTTGCTGCTGCTCGGCGGCCTGGTGCGCAGTGTGGTGCACGAGGCCAGAGCCGACTGGAGCGGCCCCTCCAGGACTGCCGAGGCCCGCCACCTGGCGGCTGGGGCGGGCGCCTACGTGGGGTACTGGGTGCTCATGCTCATGTTCTACTGGGTGGGCGTGAGGAGGCTCTGCCGGCGGCGGGCCGGGGGCTACCGCGTCCAGGTGTGAGGCCGGGTGCGCGGGTGCCGGACCCACGGGTCTTCAGGGGAGGCAAGAGACCAATCGGGCCCCAGGATCGACGAACTTATGGGTGAATTCTCTGTGCCTCAGTTTCCCTCTGCGAAGTGAGGGGTGGTCAACCCAAGATTCTTCAGCCTGGACTGTCTTGGGGCTGGGACTTCTGTGTTTCTGGGGAGGGGTATTTATTAATCAGGGTGTGGATTTTTAGGGGCGGGGGGAAAGGGGGCTCCATATACTGTTCTGGGGACCCCCACGTTCTCTCTGCTCTTATTGAATCTCCGTTTGTACTGTGTGATTAGGATATAATAAAAATTTTATTTATTTTCTTCTGAGCCTCTCCCGCCACCCTTCTCTTCTTTTTCTTTCTTTCTTTTTTTTTTTTTAATGGAGGGGGTTTTGTGGTTGAGAATTGGGGACTCCTGGCTCAGCCTTGGGGTCCAGCTGTTTGAAACTAGACAGGACGCCCTCCTTCCTCAGTTCCCTGGAAAGAAAATAGGAATATTAATCCTATGGCTCGGGGTTCTTGTGAAGGTGGAATTTCTTAACTCCTCATTCACAGATACTTAGGGAGCACCCACTACATGCAGACTCTGTTAGGCACAGTGGACAGTGTTTTCCTGGTCCACTCGGAAGAAGGGGAACTCATACCTTCTCTCCTCAAACCCCAAGCACCTCCTTCACCAGCCTCGCCTTATCTCACGGAGAAAACTGAAGTGACCAGAAGAAAACCTTCCAAGTCTCCACCTCCATGACCCTCACTCATCTGTATCCGTGTCCACACAGCTCACCTTCCCTCATTCCTGAGGGTGAACTGTCTGTGCTCAGTGCCAGCCCCTTCCACTTGGCACGCTTTCTTCAGCTGGCTTTCTGAATGCCAGCGGTCTTCCTTTCCATTTCCCTTCTGGGTCCCTCTTACTGTTGCCTACTGCTTAACGTGAGAGAAACTTCTTACCATCTTCTTACCCACCTACACTCATTTCCTTTGTGCATCTAGCATCATGGTGCGGAACGCCTCATCCTCGCTCCGTGCCTGGAGAAGGGACTCAATTTTTTTTTTTTTAATCTTGGAATCAGACCCTGCGCCTGAATTCCAGACTCGAATATCAAATTGCCTCCAAGACATTTCCGCTTGGATCTTAAACGGCCTGACCCAGCTCCTGATTTGTACTCGTCGTGCTTCTCTTTCGGCCCCATGAAACTTGCTTCCACAGGCCTCCGCCTCTCAGTAAACAGAACTCCATCCTCCCGGCCGCTCAGGCCAAATCTGCTAGCACTGCACTGTCCGCCACAGTAGCCACTGCTGCATGAGACTATTACATTTTTTTCCATTTACTCATTTTTTGATTCAGTCAGTCACAAAAACATTTACCAAACATCTATTGAATTCCACACCCTTGGCCAGTTTTGCAAACAGTAAAACAGATCGAAGGGCCAGCGTCTATCTTCCAGGAGCGCCCGGTTAAGGAAACAAAGAGAGTGTGACCCACAGTTAAGGATACCCAGACCCGGGCCTCTCTGACTTGCTGTACAGAGGAAGGACAATTTAGAGGCGTTATTAAAGCTACAGAAAAGATTATACATTCAGTTCCTTGGTTGCACTGGCCACATTTCACATGCCTCATGGCTACGTGTGTTGGAGGCTGCCATACTGGACATCCCAGCTCTATTCTAGAACATCTCCAGGGCAGGGGGTTCTACTGGACAACATCGCTGTTGTCTCGACCATTGATCCGTGACCTCTCTCTTTATCTCATACTCCACATTCTGAATTGACTGCAAATCCTACTGGTTCTCTCTTCAGGACAGATCTGGGAACCACTGCTCCCCACCTTCATTGTCCTCAAGCTGCATCTCTTTCCTGGACCAAAGCTGCTATTTTAGGCCTGGATCGCTGCCCCACCCCCCGACCTTGCCCCCAGATTCTGCTATCTATACAGTGTACATCAAATCAAATCATGACCTTCCTTGTCTTAAAACCCCCCATGAGCTCGGAGGAAAATCCAGACCTCATGGTGGCCAAGGCCCCGCATAACCTAGTGCCCTGTGCTCTCCATGATCTCACCACATACTCATTTCCTAAAGTCCTGTTCCAGCTGCACTGGCATTCTATACCTCCCTGCCCCCCGCCATACACACATACACACACACACACACACACACA
>PVJD01015941.1:0-23066 GCA_004026545.1 Mormoops blainvillei | reverse complement strand
CTTCCCTTCCCTTCCCTTCCCTTCCCTTCCCTTCCCTTCCCTTCCCTTCCCTTTCCTTTCCTTTCCTTTCTCTTCCCTCCTTCCCTCCCTTCCATGGGTGCATGCAACAAACATTTGTGGAGGACTTGCTGGGTCCTCCACGATCACTGGGGATTGGGGAGTGAACCAGACAGGAATCCTGCATCCCTGACGCTTTTATTCTGGTGGCTTCTCACTCCCAGAAGCTCACCTTCAGACCACCTCAGGTGTCCTAGCAGAAGCAGAGAGGCCCCAACACCTACTCCTTGGTTAATTCTTTATAGATGTAGAGAGTACAGGCACAATTGCATGTAGTACTAAGCACTTTATATCCATAAATTCATACTGCTAGGTATTCCAGTGCCTGGTCAGTTTCTTCCTCTTCCCATGACGCCTTCCCAGAATCCTCTTCTCTTCTCCCTGCATTTACCCCCCACCTCATTTCAGCTGAGAATTTCCACCTTTCTAACCTTCTATGGGCGCTCCATCCCAGAGCCCAAATGTGCCACCTTCAGAGATGCTTGGGGTCAACCGCTTAAAGGGAAGAAGAATTTTGCTTATGTTGATGGGAAAGGGATCTTTGAAATCTAAGAACTGTCTTTGTTCTCTGGTTGGCATTAATGACCGGGGGCAGATTTCAGACGCCTACACGAGGAGGTTTCCTGGAGAGTAAGAGCAGCAGCCCAGCTTTCAAAGGACATTAAGGATGCTGTGTTCTCCAACATCCTGGCCATGCTTGGGGACCGAGAGGCTCTGAACGACCTCATGGACATGGTGAGGAGGTCCCGCTGCTACTGAAGGCTGAGCAAACTTGTAAATGGGGGATGCTTCAGAGAGATGACTGCTAAGATCTATGGGGCAAGGGAGCATGGGGGTAGCCCTGGCGGTGGAAAGGACGCCTGAGACAGGACTATGGCTCTGTGCCCAGTGAGGCGGTCCAGGGAGCGCAGCCCTCCCAGGTTGAGGGTGCTCAGTGTCCCCTGGGGCTGTATAGAGCCATTCCCCCACTCCTCGGTTAACCACTTAAAAACACAAACTTTAAAGGCAAAATCACATGATATTATTATCCTTATTAATAATACCTGTCTCCTATAGCTTGAAGAGGAACCCTTGGGTCATCTGAATGGCCCTGGTGGCACCATCCTACATGAACTGAGAAAGGACTCAGGCTATGCATGGGATGGCTCTAAGGACCTCATCCTTTACCTGCTTGAAGCCATGATGGGTAAGAGTGATTTAGAGGAACATTGTGGGGGGGGGGGGTCACAAATTTGGTCTCCCAGAGCCCCCAAAAGGGCTGCATGCGATGCCACCTCTTCAAAACCCTTCAAATTTTATGATTTTGCACCCTCACCTCACACTTTTATCCAAGGTCAGGAGCGGTCAGTGTGATAAACTTGCCACGTGACACAGAAAGATCTAGAACGACCACCCCAGGTTCATCCAACGTATCACTGAGGGTGGATGATTCCAGGCTCCAGCCACAGAGCCCCCACTCTGGACCACGTTAGGTAGCATCCTGGAGACCATCGCAACAGCTGAAGGAGGGCTTTCCAGGGCAGGGAACTTGAACTTCAAGTCTAAGGAGTCTTATTCCTCTGCCTTGCAGTTTGTAGGGAGAGGGAAATCTGACTCTCTTTCCCCAAACATCCCCTGTCCCTAGTGCTGAGTGACGTCCAACACCATCTGCTGGTCCCGTCCATGGAGAATCGGATCCTCTGCCAGCAGCGGGATCTGGTGAGAAATCCCCAGGGGTCAGCGTCCTGGGAAGAGGGTGAGGGAACCAGAGATAAGAATGATTCTGAGGAAAGGGGAATGAATTATGCTGCTGCTGGGAAGGGAGACCAAGTCCCAGTATGGCCCCTGGGAAACGTGATCTGCATCTTCCTCTGGGGAGCAAGCCCAGTGGGCATGGGTCTACCTGGGGAAGTTTCCATGACAACCCCCGCAGAGGCGCCCCCAGCAGTTGTCCAATAGCGGTACCGGACTGCAGGTTTGGGGAGCTCAGGGTATCTGAGTTATCCCCCTGCTTTGCTCACATGGTTACCATTTGCAAATGGTGCGCTCTCTGTCTCCATGTATGTGTATATGTAAGTACATCTGTGTATACGGCATATGCATATACATACACATGTTGCACACACAAGCGCACACACATACTGTTCCAAACACCACTGTTCTGCGGGGTTAATGTTAGCGCGACTATCCAGCAGCTGAGGAACCGGTGCTGAAGGGTTTCCAGTCGCGTGTCCTTGGTCACACTAATCACCAGAAAGGACCAGGACGTGACTCCAAAGCTCCTACCCTTGTATTACCCTGCATGACCCATGGCTCCTGGGATTGAAGGTTCTCTCTTCCTGACCTCAAAGGCTGACCCGTAACAGCTGATACTGTTTCTTCAAGGTGAGGAGCATCCTGGAGCCTAACTTCAAATACCCCTGGAGCATTCCCTTCACCCTCAAACCCGAGCTCCTCGCCCCCTTGCGGGGGGAGGGTTTGGCCATAACCTACAGGCTGCTGGGTGAGTGTGGCCTGAAGATGGAGCTGAATAGCCCCCGGTCAACCTGGGACCTGGAAGCGAAGAAGCCCCTGTCTGCCCTGTACGGGACCCTCTCTGTGCTGCAGCAGCTGGCCGAGGCCTGAGCCCCCTGGTGGGCAGGCGAGGGGGCCAGCCCACCGAGTCAGCCCGCGGAGGCCGCGGCCAGTCCTGGTCCTGTCTTCTGCTGCAAATGCCTCCAAGCTGTTCTCTGCACCCATGAGTTTGTGGGGATTTTCAAGTTCCACACATAAATGATACACAGACTTGGTCTTTGTCTGTTTGACTTATTTCACTGAGCATAGGCCTTTAAGGTGTTCCCATGTTGTCAGAAATGGCAGGCGACTCTGGCTGCTGGGTGGGGGATGGATCAGAAGGGGGTGCGTGCATGAACGCAGGGAGAACATTGAAGGGGTCTAAGTATCTAGGCACTCAGTGGTCTATTTTGAAATGCAGGAACTTGAAAAGTGGATATATTATTTAACTCTAGTTTAAATAGATCCAAGGATTAGCTTGGGGAGAACATATATGTATATATTTATATAATATAATATATATTATATTTAATAAAATTAAATTTATTTTTATATTTATAAAATTTATATATTATATAAATATATATAAAATAAATATAAAATATTTATATATAAAATAGTGTGTATGTGTGTGTTTATATATATATATATACGCACACATACACACTCTATTGGTGGGTATCAATACATAGGATCGCATCTTTAATGGAATGACAGTGATTGGTGGTATTGTTGTCATGAATTTCCAACTTCTACCAGAAGATGGCAGCATTGTCACACAGCTGGAAGCTTGGTGGTGATGCCAGGCCTTTGCTCAATTTGCTTAGGATTTTGGAATTCGAGTCCGTCTTCTGGCTCCCATACCTGTTCTCTGGCCTTCCCTCCCTCATTTCTCACTCTCCTCCCCCTTTAGCTTCCTCCCTGATGCATTAACTTGGAATATGGGGCCATGGCACAGGGCCTTGACACTGGCTTCTTTTTATATCCTCTGGAACCTTCCTTTTCAACACTATATTGATGGCACGAAATGACCCCCTTAAGGAGCCCTGGGAGGTCAGACCTGAATTACGGGGAACCTAGAGCTGTTTCCCATGTTTCAGAGAAGCTGTGACTTGGTGAAATGTCAGCCTCTTCTGCTGGGATAATTATGGATTCTGTGATCAATTGATTGTCTCGTGCTGAGCAAAGAAAGGCAAAAGCAGAGGAAGGGTCTGATGTCTTTCAATAAGCAGAGCTATATTGTTTCCGAGTAAATTGAGCCAGGCACCTGAACTCTTCCAAAGTATGGGAACTTCGGTCGACACAGGGGAAGGCGGGTCTGGTGGGAATGCTGGGCTTCTCTGTCTCAGAGGCAACCGGAGCTGGTCTTCAAGAAGACAGAGGTGGCCACAGGGACCCGGGTCTGCAGCCTGGCAGATCAGTCTGCAGAGCTGACACTCAGTAAGCTGCGTTGGAATGACTTGAACTAAGACAACAGCGACGCTAACTGAGCTCTCGAAGCTGCCATGTTCCTGCTGTGCTGCCCACAGGAAACCTCACAAGCGGGGGCGAGGGGTGTGAGTCCCTGCTGTAGGACACTGAAATCACTGCTTTCAGTTTTTATATGCTCTGAAGCAATTGACCATATTTAAAAATGCCCCCCGCCCCCCGCCCCGGTCACTGGGGCTCTGAGGCTAGATGCTCCTTTTCTTGCTTGCTTCACAGCCTGGAGTAGAGCATACAGGCTTAGGGTTTTGTTTTTTTTTAAAGCAAGGGCCTTTGCATTTGCATACAGTTAGCTCTCAGTGAGCTGAGATTGGCTTTAAATCTGCAAAGCTCTAGCTGTCACAGAGGGAACAAGATAGGGATTTGTCGCCGTTAGTCACCTCTTATTTCTGCGCAGTGTGCGGGCTTCCCTAACACTGGTAGTCTCATAGGACCAGGGAGGAAGGGGGTGGAAGACCCTGGGTTTGGGGAGCGCCGGTGCTTTCTTCAGGCTGGCAGAGTGCTCCCCGCCTGCCCCCAGCGGGCTGGGAGCAGAGGCCGGAGGCGGTCTCCCAACTCGGTCTGCGTGAAGTCCTCTCCTGACGTGGCTTCAGGAGGACACCAAGACAACCCCTGAGTGGGACGTGAGACCTCAGACCCCCTCTGCTTGGACCTCACAGGTCTGGCCCTTTGTTGGTTGTTCGCACCCAGGATACACCAAGGCCTTGTGTTCCTCCCCTGCCACTCAATAAGGGAGGCCAATGATGCAAATTATAATGGCAGTTTTTTAAGGATAATTTGTAGTAGCTCCTTTTAAAATAATTATGCTGTCCAATGGTTCTTTGCTAAAACATCTCTTTTTTAAATTGGTGAACGAGGTCCCTGTTTCTAGGTGTCCATAAAAGACTGGGATCAAGCTTGTCATTAGCTGAGTTGATACCCATTGTTCAGCGAGTGCACACAGGATGCCAGGCGTCAGGGATACAGAGTGAATGTTGTAATAAGCTGTCCTCTGAAAAAAGGTGAGAGGTGATTGTTATCTGTTATATAACAAATCACCCCGAAACATGGCTTAAAATAGCAAATATTGGATTTGTGTTTCCCTGTTGCTGGGCGGGGGTCAGGTTTTTGGGAGTGGCCTCCGCTGGGTGGTGCAGGCCAGGAGTGGGGGGCTCCCACGTGAAGGCCGTCTGACCTTGGCGGGGGCCACAGTGGACCCGGGGCTTCCCTGCAGCTGCAGAACCTGTTCTGAGGATGGTTCTCTCCCCTGGCTGTGGGCAGAAGGCCTGGGCTCCTTATCCACAGAGGGCCCGAGTGTCCCTGTGACAGGGCAGGCCGCTTCCCCCAGGACTGATGAGGGAGAGAGACCTATAGAGAGGGAGTGGGAGGGGAAAGTTCGGTGCCTTGTATGGCCTAGTCACACAGCGAGTTCTGCCTTGTTGTATTTGATAGAAGTCAGTCACCAAGACCAACTTCTACTCAAGCTTCAGCTCTTGATTGGAAGAATACCAGCGAATCTGAGGACTTATTTTAAAACCACTATATAAATGTATATCTTGGCTTTGTTTTTAAATTTTATTGACCAGGGTCTGGCAGGAACCTACCCCTGTATTTCCTTTTATTTATTTTTATTTTTTTATTGATGAGAGAGAGAGAGAGAGAGAGAGAGAGAGAAACATCCATCAGTTGCCCCTGTGTGTACCCCTAGTGGGTATCGAGCTCACAATCTAGGCATGTGCCCTGACTGGGAATTGAACCCACAACCTTTCAGTATATGGGATGACGCTCCAACCAACTGAGCCACACCGACCAGGGCTATATCTTTGTTTTTATACATCTTCCCAATTCCCTCAGGATGCAAAAGCAGATCCTTTTGCCCACACACCCATTTATTCATTTGCTTGTTCATCCATTCCTTTGTTCATTCACTCATTCATTTTCATACAACAAATATGTATTGAGTGCCCACTACTTGCCAGGAACTCTAGCATGGAAACATTCCTCCTTGTTCCTTCACTGGGACTCCAGAAAGAGTAAAAAATATTTCCAGCTTCCTTAAAAAGTTGAAAAGCTATTTTCTTTAAAAAAAAAACATTTTATTTATTTTATTTTTAGACAGAGGCAAAGGGAGGGAGAAGGGGAGAGAAACATCAATGTGGTTGCCTCTCGTGCACCCCCCACTGGGGACCTGGCCCACAACCTAGGCATGTGCCCTGACTGGGGAATCAAATCCGCGACCCTTTGGTTCACAGGCTGGCGCCCAACCCACTGAGCCACACCAGCAGGGGCAGAAATTTTCTATTTTCTAGTGCAAGAAAGAACGGGATCACCTCACCAAGGTAAAGGTGCATTCTACCCAGTTGCAAGCTAAGGGTGCAGTTGTACTTGCTTCAAGTGTATTCTGGGTCCCTTTTCATTTTGGAAATTCTTCTGCTTTTGTAATGGTTGCCTAGCAACCAGAGCTTTGCTCAGTTCACATCGGGAGTGTTGGAGCAGAGTTACTCAAAAACATAAAAATCCACTGGGTTTGCCAAGCAGCAGAGAACCTGCTGGGTGCTGAGCCCTGGTGGACACCTGGTAGTGCAGAGGGAGGGTGGGCATCCAGGTGGGAAGTTCCTGGGTGGAGCCAAGTTTGCCGGGGGCTGGGGAGGGATGTGCACACGTGGTCCTCAACTCCCCTTATAGACCACCAACAGTGAGTGACAGTTCACATCCAGGAAAGGATAGGATTTGTTTTCACAAATACCCTAGACCCGCGCTTCAGCAGCACGTGATTGAAACGGAATGACTTCGGTATTAGAACATGGCTCGTTTTCAAGTCAGTCCCTCACATCTGTGAGCGTTCTACGGTTTCATGGTTAGAAGCTGTGAATTCGGGGGATGTTGGCACATAGATAATTCAAATCCAGCTGCTTCCCAAAATTCGTCCTACCCCAAAACAAGAAAATCTGATTAGAATCTTTTTTTACATGTTCTGAAATAAACCCAGGAAGCCCCAACTGAGCACATGCTATGCA
Organism: Mormoops blainvillei; assembly: GCA_004026545.1. Taxonomy (NCBI): domain Eukaryota; kingdom Metazoa; phylum Chordata; class Mammalia; order Chiroptera; family Mormoopidae; genus Mormoops; species Mormoops blainvillei. The sequence continues at coordinate 15,996 of PVJD01015941.1, read as the reverse complement.
CAAGGCTCTGGATTAGGTGCTATCAAAGTGCTAAAATTAATAATGTTTGGCCCCTCTCCTTCATTCAGTCAATAAATACTTATTAAGGGTACGATTTGCCGGGTACTCTGCCAGACACTGGGATATAGACATAAAATAGATGTATTCCCAGTTCTCAAAGTATTACCCTCAGTGGGGCTCATGATAATGGGGAAGAGAGAAAAACTCACATGCTCTCTTGGGGAAGGAGAACGGGCTCCGATAGGTGAGTGGGGCTTTTGACAGACACGCAGGAAACCCAGAGCTACTCAAACCCTCATTTCCGAATGCTCGCTGTGGGTGCCATCCACGGTGTGTGTGTTCTTACTTAAGGGACTGGTACAAGCCTCCCCCGCCCGAGGGGTCCCGCTGGGCTACAGGAAAGAAAACGCAAGTATAACTAGCCCCCTCCGCCCTCCCTCGCAGCAGTGATTATGTCATGAAAACTTTACCTCTTTCTAAGTCCCTCCCTCTCATTCAAGGAGGGCTCTGCTCTTTCTCACTGTGCTTGCAAATTGCCATTCCCTGAACACTGCAGGCCCCAGTGGGAAGTCATCGAAGGCTTGAGAGCAGGGACAGGAAGGATCAGAGGTGTCTCTAACATGAATTCACTTACAAGGTAATAGAATTAACTGAATAGAGTGAAATTCGAATTAAGGAGTGTAATTAAGAGTTGTGCTGGACAGATGCTTATCTATCTATCTATCATCTATCTATCGTTTATCGAATTATTACCTATCTGTTCACCATCTGACTTACTGATTGGCAGTCCTTCCTTAGTTTGGGGTGGCAACCCCTCAGTTTTGCTTTGGGGAGCTACCCCTCCCAGTCTTAGTCATTCTGACTTGGGTGGCACTGCTCTACCCCCAACCCTGGCATCAGCGGTTGGGTGGCACTGCTCTACCCCCAACCCTGGGCTGGCATCAGCGAATCAGGCCTGGCCAACGACAGTGCACATGGCACATTGTTCTGAAACCACAATAATCATTTATAGGAACCACGGGTGGGGCACCCTCTTACCAGTGGGGTTGAAGTTGGTAGAATGTAAGCCCCCAACCTGGTTCGATGTCACATGGAGACAGCGTGGTTTAGACTGAGGTCAACCCTGAGAGCCAGAGCGGAGATACGGGGAGTGATGTTTGGTGATGGTGGGGAGGCCCTGGTTCCAGCCTTGCCTGAAGTCCACTTTTCCATTAGTTGGCAAATTATCTTCTTTATAATATTCTTCTTTATCGAAAGCATTTTAACTTGGGATTTCTGCCATTGTCACAAAAAGAGGCAGTGCTATGGGTGGCAGGGTATTTACTGCAGGTGACCAGTAGCAAGCTTTTAATAAAGTAATTGAAACTAGGGAAATTTTTTGAGAATGACAAAAGAATATGGCAAATGAAAGAGAGGGGGAGGAAGTGATTAGATTTAGCCAAATGAAATAAACCCAGGAAGCCCCAAGGCTGGGTTTATTGACCCGGTGAGGTTCATGACCCAGAGTGAGGCAGACGTGTGGAAGCCACTGTTGAGGGGCTGAGCTGACGGTGCTGGCGGGGTATCCAGCCTCGGAGTTGGAAATTCAGAATTGAAGAAAAGGAGAGAGACGATTGCTGTAATGGGGGAGTGGGGTAATAATTGAAAACCAAAGTGTAGGGAGTGAAATCATCACAGGAGAGTGTGGGAGTGTCTCAGTCAGCCCGAGTTGACATAAAAAATATCACAGATTGGGAAGCTTAACAGAAATTCATGTCCTTACGGCTCTGATGGCTGGAAGCCCAAGATCAGGGTGCCGGCAGGGAGAGGGTCCCTGTTTGCAGACCGCTGCCTTCTTGCTTTTCCCAGGGGTGTATGCCGGGGAGGGGGGCTGCGGTAGGGAGAGAGTGAGGGAGAGGGCGGGAGAGAACAGCTTCTTCTTCTTATGAGTCCACCCTGATGGACTCATTTTAATTCATTTTAACTTCTTTAAAGGCCCTTTCTCCAAATAAATTATATTCTGAGGTACTGGGGGCTAAGGCTTCAACATACGCACATTGGTGGGGTGAGGAAAACACATTCAGTCCGTACCAATGCCTCACTTAAAAGAAATCACCAAACAGTAGGATTACACCCATGGCAGATAACACGACTGAGAAGAAAGGACAGAAAAGTTCAATAAGCGTACAAAGAGGAATTTTGGAAAAATGTAATTTACCTTAGGAACGCCTTGTGCCTTGGACCTTACTGTCTCTAGAATCGCCCCTAATTACTGAACGTTTGCTGAATGTTGTATTTTTCAAGGCTTAGTTATTCCTGAACCACCTTTAAGATTTTTGCCATATTCTTATAAAACCTACTTTGTTATTCATTGAAAATTTTTAAAATTTAAATGGGCTCCTTTTTTTTATATGAAGAGATTTTGAACAAAAATTTATATACTACCATAAATGGATTAGAAGTATCACTTATCACATATAGACAATTATATATATTATATATATTATATAAATATGTTATATTATATATATATATATAATTAAATTTTCTCTTGCTGGCCAGGCACTGAGCATGAACTATATTGTGTTTTTGTAACAAGTCCTGCCCATTGAGAAACACTGATTGGCTGGCTGGATGGATAGACAGACTGTTTCTGTCACTTTATGCATTGAACAAAGATTTATTGCGTCTCTATTGTATGATGGGCACTGAACAGTCCCTGGTGTCACAGTGATCATAGGACAGATGAGGTCAAGGCACTCATGTCACTTTCCTCCTGCAGCCCCTGTGAAAGGCTGGAACCATACCTGGCAGGTGTGGATGGGGCAAAAGCTGGGGTAAGGGGACACCCTGAAAAGACGTGCAGTGGGAAGGTCACTGGAGATCAAGGTCGGTGCCCGCTGCTGCAGGCTGTCTCCAGTGGTAGCATCCGAGGGCGTCCCCCCGTCCGCGAGGCCTCAGTCCGATGGGGAGAGTGAGCTGCTTCCTGTGATGTGTTTGGAACCATCTCTGAGTAACATCTGTTCCAAACATCTTTGCTTAGCATTTAGCGAGAGCCCAACCTTTTTCAACCCAAGGCCATTACTTCTATCAGTGGCCGCTGTGTGTGCTGTTAGCCAGAATAAACCCCCCTCACCCCCTTGCCCCGAGTCAGGGCCAATAGATCATGGGCTCCATCATTTACGACCTATAAATTAAGGGGTGGCTGGCAAATCTGGCTTCTGCGTCTGGCCGCTTGCTCCTTAGACACACAGTGTCACTCTTTTATCGGGGGATGACGGGGGAGGCCGTCTGGTCTCCTTCGGAGCCCCCTGAAAGACAGTATTTACTGGCTATGGAAATACCTTCACCGCATGTTTATTTGTTTGAGACGCTCTGCCCCAAGCTCATTGGCTCCTTGTTCTTGTCTCTGTCCCGAGCTGTCTGGGCCTTTAATGGCTTAGCTGGTATGCTCTTCACATTTCCAAGGCTCCTCCGTGGCAGCAGAATGCGCTTTTGAAAACCCCTACCACACCCCTCAGAGCGTTTGGGGTTCCATCATGGCAAAGAGTGGCTGTCTTCGGTGCTCAGGAGGCTGCATTCCTGAGACAGGGCGTGCCTCTCTTTCCTCTGAGGCCACAAAGCTCCATTTGATGGCTGGGGCTGTCCCATCCCTGCTCCTCGAGAGACTTGGCGCCGCTCTAGGGGCTCCCACCTCCCCCCAGCCATCACGTCACCTCCGAGAACAGATGCAGCCTGTGGAACTACAGATCTCAGGAGGAGTGTTGGCTTTATAGGGAGGCTGCCCTCGGAGACATCTCTGCATGGTTCAGATTTTGGGGCTTAGTGCTGTCTCCGTGTTTGGGACTGAAGCATTATCGTGTAAGCAGTCCTCGGCTGTCTCATCGTGGCCCAGGCGGGGGTGGCGTGGCGCGAGTGAGTGGGCCTATTGCAATTGCGGGATGGCAGGTGGGACGGTATGGTTGAGGTCATCTGGTCCAGTACTTTACCAAATGCAAGAATCCCACCTGACATCCCTGACAGGTGCTCATCCAGGTGCAGTCTTGGTAAACACCTTAAAGCTTCATCTATATCTCTCCCCATGCCAAGCTCTCAGGACCCTGTCTGTCCCAAGGCCGGCGAGTTTTAAGAAACTACTTGAGTTGAATGACACAGGGCTTCGGGGCCCACTTGGGTTATTCCTCTTATCCCCATCTTTTGCCCAGTTGTCTGGTAGCTGGGATGAGGCTATCCTGGCCTCGGCCACCCCCCCCCCTCTTGTCTGCACCCAAGTCCTTGTTCTCCTCATGCAGGTCCTTCCCAGCCTTCCTTGTCCCCGTAGAGCTCTTCTCCCCAGGGATTGCAGCCTTGTCCCTGAGCCCCACGCCAGTGATTCAGGTCTTGCGGGAGGACCCCAGCTCCCGGGTAGACCTGTGCTTTGGGGAATACAGGGTTCCCGACTGCTTGGCATTCTGCTCTGTCTCCAAGGCTGGTGGTGACCTGGAGCTACACCCGCCAGCAGTGAGCCCACCCTGCACCAGTCAACCTGCTGGGCTAGTTGCTTCCCTAGGCTGTGTAGCTCAGTCCATGCACAAGATGCTTACTTGCAAATCCTGGGCTGTCCTGGGCCATGTGTCTGTATCATCCAGCTGTAGCTAATCAGGGGAGCCCTGAGCACCTGCTGAAAAATGAGCATGAACCACCGGGGGTGGGAAATGTAGTGGTAAAACGCGCCCCGTGTTAAGTAAGTGCTGTGCTGCAGAGTCTTTGCGGTGTACTTCGCCTGCATCAGACAGTGAAATCTCAAGGGAGATGAGATTATCATTATTACCGTCATCATTATTATCGTCATCGTTCCTGTGTTCAGAGCACAGGCCCCGTAGCTGGAGTCCCTGGATCGAAATCCCTGCTCTGCCACGTTCTAATTGGGTACCTTGGATACATTGCTTCCCCCTTCTGACTCAATTATCTTGCTCATGGAATAGGGCTGTTGGTACCCACTTCAAACGTTGTCATGTGTTTAGGGCACGTGGAAAAGGACCTAACCAGGCCTACAGATGTTGAGACGCTCGCCCGGCAATGCACAATAAATGATGAAGTCGAGGTTTGCAGAAAGGCCACCTGGCTCCGTGGACCTCTCTTCCTCTGCACGTCGTTGCCCCCTTGCTCAGCGTCAAACCCGGGAGAGCAGACTTGGCAATGCCTTGGGTAGCGATTCTTCAATTCTTTGCAACAATCAGGCCTTGCTTTCCTGGATTTTGAACTTGTCACTTTTCCTCTGGAAAGATCAGCTTATTAATCTGCTCGTCAAGAAAAAAACCAGTGTGTCTGGTATCTTGATTGAGAGGATGGCATTGGCATTGGGGACACTTGTATCTGGGACCAGGCTCTGCCAATTTCCAGCTGGTGGCCTTGGGCCAGTCAGCAAATCTCTTCCTCTGTTTTCTCACCTGTGTAAGAAGGAGAAGGACGTTTACCTTGCGGGGCTGCGTTGGAGTCCCATTTGATGGCAGGAAGGAGAGTGGGTGTGGCAGTCCCTTGTTAGCCTCTCTTTACGCTTCGACTTTCTGATGTGGAAAGGGAGCCGGTTGTACCTGCCTGTAAGAATTCAGTGAGAGAACCCATGGAGGAACTGCATGCCATGCCTGGCAGACAGCAGCTACTCACTATATGCTAATCATTGTCACTGTCATTGTGCTTAAGACTCCTGTACAAATGCAAAAACGAATTTGGTCGCTTTCCTCTGAGGAAGGGTTTCAGCTAAGCTCTCTGCATGATGCCCGTCCCTCCTGGAAAATACACGAATTTGCAAGAGGGTTGGCCAGAGGTAGTGCACGGACTGTAGCTGTGAAGCACGTTTCTCTCTGGCCTGCAGATAACTAGTCTCCAGAGGGCCTCAAACCTGTGACCCTGTCCTCATTAGCCATGTGAACTGGCTGGCCCAGGCTGCCCCTGGCAGTAATTCCTGCCAGGTCACAAAAAAATATCTTACCCCATGAGCCTTGGGTTAATACCAACCTTTGACCCTATTCACTTAAAAGGTAATAGGCAACAGAAGCATTCATTCATTTATCCAGCAAACATTTATCAAGGGACATTCTTGAGTTTCTTAGTTCATCATGACTCAGTGCGCCTGCTGCCGACTCCTTCTGAGTCCCCGAGATAAGAACAAAGTCAGGTATCTGAGTTCCCTTGTATTGGGGCCATTCATCACTTTGTCTCTTCTCTCCACACCCAATCGAGTCAGGGACTCACATTAAAAGGGCTTTGAGCTGATGACTCTGAGAAAGCCCAGGACCCCCGATCCCTTTTCCTTTACGATCCCATTAGCGGGCTGATGGGTGACGACCATGTGAGGGGGCCGAGCACAAGAAAGCCTTACTGACAAATGCAGAACACATGTCCGCTGTCACCAGGATATGGCACTTCCTTTACACATGCAGGCCCGCTTAATTCAGTTCAGCCCAGCAAGTTCTGGGTAAGTGCCCAATTGCTCATTCATTCAGTGATTCGTGCATTCATCCATCAAACATTTTCTGAGTGTCGTATACGAACGCTGTGCTGTACTGTATCCTGCGCTGGAAACAAAAGAAATGTATAATGCTTACCCTGCCTGCATTCTAATGGGAGATACCATTTGCATTTGCAAAACACCCAGAAAAGAATTACATGCAAAGGGGAGCTGGAAAAAAAAATTTACTGCATCGATCATTCCTGAATCCATTCAGCAAATTACTTCTTAATGACCAACTGTTGGTTGTACACTGTGCTAGATGCTGGTACCCAACGATGAGCAACAAAAACATAGTCTCTGTCACCCTGGAAACCTGGGGGCCACCTTAGACGAGGTGCTGAAAGAAAACCACAAGTAACCTGAGATCCCAGGTATGAGAAGGGGATGGTGGTGCCCTCAATGGGAAAAGAACATTCCAGACAGAGGGAACAGCATACGGCAAAGCCCTGCCGGGGAAGAGAGGTTGACATTTTAAAGGAGACATTTAGAAAACAGGCTGGTGGGATTGGAGGGTATCAATGGAAGGGGAAAATGACAAGAAGTGATATTGGAGACCGAGGAGGGGGCCAGAGAGGGCGGAGCCTCAGCCAGGACAGGAGTTTGGAATTTATTATTATTATTATTATTATTATTATTATTATTATTATTATTTTTGAGGACAAAAGGAAACTGTTGAAGTGTTTGAAGCTAGCCGCTGTCGTAATTCCGTCAACTGAGTGCCTCTGACACGTCGGGCTTTGCGCGAGGACTCTCGCGTTAAAACAAATTATCACTGTGAATTTAGGTTCTCCCCCAGCGTCATTTATCCCTATTCACAGTCGCATCCAGCGAGCCGAATGTAACCCATTGCTCTAGTGAGTGAGACAGAAAAGCGTTTCTCTTGAGTGTTAGGTGGCAGAGCTCAGCGAGAGCTGGAGATAGAAGCTTGGCAGATGGCGTAAGACTTGCATGAGGTTCCCCTGGACTCAGAGAATGGGGGTGGGCGGGGTCTGGAAAAGAGAGCAGAGCACGCACAGGGGAGGAGACTAGGGACTCCTTCCTCCCTGCATCCTGCTTCCTTGCCTCTTTACCTGTGTCACCTCCTTTAATCTCCACAACATCTTTCAGAGCAGCTGTTATTACCCCGATTTTCAGATGAGGAAATTGAGGCCCATAAAGCCAAAGACACTCAGCCAGTCGGTGGAGGGTCACCTGCCCGGAGCAGAAAGGGTTTATCATCCAGGTGATGCACCAGAGACAAAGCCCAGTTACCCGACAGCTGAAGGGGACTCCGTTCAGGGAGAGGAATTTCAGGCATTTTGTCTGCAGTGGGTTGAGGATGGTGTTCCAAATTTCCATCTGGCAGAGCTTGAACAGGGGTCAGGAGTGGGTCATGTCATAAGGGGAAACCCACTGGTGCCGGCGGGCTGGTCCCGTTGAACTCCAGGGCCCGCCCCCCATTTCGGGTCCCAGGCAGGTCTGTGGAAACACCCGTAAGAGGCCCTTCCGTGGATGGGGCTGGCATTGCTTGGGCCCTGAGTCCGGGCCCTGAGTCCTTGTGAGGGTGAGGATGTTGTCTTCACCATTTTTCCCTTCCTAGGTTCAAAGAGGTTACGCTTGTTAGCCCTGACCCGGGTTTTCCGGATGCAGACCCCAGCCCCATCGGGAGCTAACTGTATGACACGTGGCGAATCGTTGGACCTCCTCTGCCTTAATAATTCTCTCATCTAAACAGTGGGGACAGTACAGGGCATGTATTTTACAATCGCTGTGAAGGGTCAGTGAGCTCATGACTGGAGAGTGTTCGGAGCAGGCCCTCGAACTCAGCAAGTGCTTCTGAGGACTTGCCGCCACCCCATCGTCACCGGCGTAGGTGGTGCGGCCCTCCCTCCCTTCCGCCCGAAGAACGGGTTCCCTCGAGTAAGGAAGAGGTGGCCTATGGGGACCTAGTTCCCCGCCTCAGCCCAGCTCGTCTCCTGGGGGGAGGGGTCAGACCCCGCGGAGTGAGATCCTGGGGCCCAGCAGCGTACCACACCCTTAAATGCAGCCTCAGGGATCCAGGTCTCTTTGAGGATGCGGGATTTCCCCGGCGAGCTCTCACTTCGGTATCGGCTGCGCGGAGCTGCGACGCTAATGGCTCTGGAACAGTGTGGTCACTGGGCAGGGCCCTGGACCGGGAGTGAGAGATTTGTATTCTTGTTGCGACTCAGCCATGGCCACTTTCTGGGATCTGGGGCAAACCACTCAACTCTGTGTCTCATTTTCTGCTCCTATGAAGTGAGCATAAGGTCAACCACTATGTCTCTCTCCCGAGGCTATTGCCAGGATCAAATTAGAGTAAATGTGCTTTGAATAGAAAAGATGGAAATTAGGGAAGAAGGAAGGAAGGAAGGAAGGAAGGAAGGCTGGGAGGGAGGGAGATGGGAAGGAAGGAAAGAAGAAAAGAGGAAGAGAAAGCAAGGAGGAGGGTGAAGGAAGACAACTTGGCCCCCCCACCGGGCTCCCCTGTCTCCTGGCCCCAGACTTCCCTCGGGGCCGGCAGTGACCTCAGCTGCTTGATTGCACGGCTGGGTGAGAACAGGGCTGTCTGCAGTTGGTCATGGGCAGCAGGACCATTAGCTGCAGTGATTTATTGCAGGTCAAAGTGCTGCACTTTTGTGCTGATCACAGAAGCCCTTGAAGCCTCATGATGAATGAGGAACCAGGTACCGTGAGGGGAGGTGCCCGGGGCCGGGAGCCACAAGGCTCAGGGGACAGAGCCCAGGCCCTGGGCACAGGACGAGGCTGGGCTTATCTGGGCTCTGGGCGTATGGCCAGCATCTTTGGGCAGGTGGCTTCTCTCTGGACCTTGGCTTCCTATGTGTAACGGGAGGGGCTGAGCAAGATGCTTTTCTTTGTGTGGAAGGGGGATCAGCAATTTCCTGTGTTCATCTTACTCCGGGCTCCTCAGGAGTCAATAGCAACAGTGCCCTCCTGTTCTGCCGCATCCGTGTGCCTTAGAGGGACTAGCGATGGCAGGTCACGTTGCCGACGCCACCGTGCTTGCTTCCTTTAACTTCCTTTCCCTTTAAATCCCAAGTCTGTCGCGTGGAACCATTGAAACTTTTTTCTGAGCATCTCTGAGGAATGGATGAGAGGGTTCTTTATGTCACCTTGGAATGTTAGAACCTACCTTCTGAAATTGAGTTCTGCAGCAGACAAAGATATAGATTAATCACGAGAGGGATTTCTTCATTTTCCCATTAGTCAGAACTGACTTCAATGTTAATTATATGCTCAAACCAACATGGCTCTCTGGCGGAGCTGAATGCATAATTTTGCACAACTTTAAGCTAAGACCTGAAACATCAAACAAATGTCCCCCTTCTGGGGCGGGGGCAGGGGACTGACTTGGGGTCCACGTCCGACTTCCATGGTCACCTGTTCATTTTCTCCCCGCCGCACGGTCGACTTCCTTTGCAAACCCTGCAATGTGTGTATTTGTTCTATTTCCCCTTTCCGCCCAAACACAGAGCTTTGGGACGCCTGAGCACTCCTGGAGGCCTCCCTGGCTTTCCCCAGCCATGGCTCCTCAGTGGGCAAGGGGTGAGCTCAGAGGGTGAAGCTCGCTGGGGTCAAGGCCGGATCAGGGGGTGCTGGGTGCGGTCAGGAATAGGTACCAGCCTGGAGAAGAGAGACTTGAGTCCAATGAGCAAGGAAAAGATAGAGTCCCGAAAGCTGAAAAGAAGAACCCCCCAGGCAAGACAGATTAGACGGAAGGGCCTTCTTCCAGGCAGACCACCTGTGTGCACAACTGGGCTAGTGGAACGTAGGGCAGATGTTCTCAGGTGCCTCCTGAGGTCCAACTCCAAATCCGCGCGTGCTGGCCACAGCCCTAGGCTGTTAGAACGAAGGCGCTGGAAGATGGCTGGGTGACCGGGCAGGAGCCAAGCGTTCAGAGAGCAGGGACCCGGGCACCCCGTGCCAGCACTGATCTGAAAAGGGGTGACCTCAGCCCGTGGCCTAGAAAAGGAGTGGCGCCTTCAGAGTGTGGTCTGGGCGTGACCTACCTGGAGAGTTACCTGCGGATGCTTGGGAAACGTGCCTTGTGACTGATCTATGGTATCAGCGCCTCTTGCATCCACTGAAGACTTGGAACCAGGTGTGAGCTTGGGAGGGGCAGCTCAAAGCAGGCCTCTTCGGGGCCGTGTCGTCCAGTTCAAAGAAAAAGGCCTAGGAGAGCGTCGAACTTGAACACAAGCAGAGCCCTGCGTGGAGGAGGTTTCAGGCTGGGAACCAAGGGGCTTTAGACCCAGAAGAGCTCTCTGACTGCCTCAGGACCCCTGAAAGCCCCCAGTGCATCCCCACCACACACAGTAGGTGCTCAGGGACGCGTGTTCCTCTGTGTGTGATTGGAGGGGGCTGGCTGCTTGCGTGTTGGCCTGGTTTCTAGCTGTGCTCAGAGTGCTGGGGCGTTTCTGCAGAGCTCAATCCCCCCACCCCTGGCTCAGGGCCACCTCCCCTCAGCAGCTGTCCCACCTCCTTTGCCGCCCTTTCCATGCTTGTGCCCACTGAGGGCTGTGCTCTGCTAAGTCGCTGGCCCCCTCCCAGGACCCTGCGGCGAAACGCCAGCTCGTGAAGGATGGTGTCTTGTGGAGAGGGGATTTTCTCCCGCCCCTCAGCTGGGCCCAGCTGCTCCCAGCTTGGGAAGGACGCTGCACTCCCAGTTCTTCATTTGTTCTGGGGTATAACTTGATGTTCGCTTCAAGGTTTCGAGACCACCCAGGACTTCAGGCCTGGGTGTCAGAGGCCCTGGAAAAATCCTTGGCTCTGGGCGCCACCATGGGGAGGGGAAGCAAGGGGACCCAGGCACGGGACCTGGGTGGCTGTGGCTTGCGTCCTGGCTCTGACTAGCGGTGACCTTGACACGTTGATCCTTGGGCATCAACCTCTTGCCTACAGCGTGGGAGCGACGTACCCATCTCAACAGGCTCCCATGAGGGTCGGGTGGAATGAAGCGCATGCATGCGGCATCTCAGCTCTGGGTGTGACTTTGGCAAAGGTGGGAGGTACAGGTCATGACGGGCCTCCCTCGAGGATATCGACGGTTCGGTTCCGGGCGCCGCAACCAGGGGAGTCCCATCCTCAAGCAAGTCACCCACATTGTTGGCTCCTCAGTGCACACAGAAGTTATGTTGACACTCTTGTGTCGTCTATTAAGTGTGCCACTGCATGAGGTCTAAGAAATGTACACACCTTAACCAAAAAGTACTTTATTGCCAAAAAAAAAAACCCCAAAAAAAGCTAACCATCATCTGAGCCTTCAGCAAGGTGTAATCTTCTCGCTGGAGGAAAGTTGTGCCTTGGTGGCAGTGGCTGCTGACTGGTCAGGGCAGCAGTGGCCGAAGGCTGGGGTGACTGGCGACTTCTTGAAACAAGATGGCAATGAAGTTGGTCGCATCGATGGGCTCCTCCTTCCGTGAACAGTTTCTCTGTAGCACGTGAGGCTGTTTGACAGCGCCTGACCCACAGAACTTTCAAAATTAGAGTCCATCCTTTCCCACCCTGCCACTGCTTTATCAGCCACCCTTAGGCGGCGTCCTAAATCCTTTGCTGACACAACGATCTTCACAGCCTGGTGAAGAACCAGGGAAAAAGGAGCTGATAGACTTGCTTATTGCAAGTCTATCAACTGGTAAAAAAAAAAAAAAGTGCAGTCTCTGTGAGGCACAATAAGAGACGAGCCCTAAGATGAGGCTCGCTGGGAGGGGACGAACACCGCGCTGTTAGGTGGCTGCAGGCACAGAGTCCAGACGGGGGCCAGAGAGGGTTTGCTGCGCAGTCTGGCGTGGACGTCCGTGAGTCCTTCTCCCTGACCGGCCTCCTCATCCTTCCCCAGTGTGCCCTCCCCACAGTGCCTCTGCCTGTCCCCACCCAGAGTTCATGCTCCGGTTCCACGCATTCCCTCTCCTTATTCATTGACAGTGTTTAGGATGAATGAACACCTGAGCTCAGGGAAGGTCCCTTTCGTAGCTGGAGGCGGGACAGAGGTGAGGTGGGGAGAGGCTAGCTGGGGAGGAGACTTTGTCTTGACTGCAAGCGAAACATCGGTAAGGCAAGCTTGTTTGCTAACACTGACCACTTCTGCCGCCTGATTCCAGCATGTGACTCTGTTAACAGCGGCTGCGTTTTTCTCCTAACTGAAATGCGCCCCCCCTGCCCCCCAAGGACAGATGGGGAGGAATGAAAACCGCATGTCTCATACAAAGTCTTTGGTGCAGGGCCTGGCCGGCAACATTTGCGGGCCATTGTTATTGTTGGCAGCCGTAACAGCGGCCGTGGCCTTTCCAATGGGCACGTGAGAGCTCTGACCTTATTTCGCTAGCATTTCAGGGCGGGGTGAGGGGGTGGTGAATTGGTGTGGTGATCACAGGTGGCCTAGAGCCGGGGACAGAGTGTCAGCCAGGGGGTCTCTGACTGTCAAGAGGACGGGTGGGAAGCATGGCCGGGTGGGTTATCAGCAGGCCCTGGTAACAGAAACCAATATGTTATCTCCAGCAAACATGTGGTATCTAGGTTGTCAGTCCCGGCCTCCCACAGCCAGGAGAAGTCAAGTACTCAGAAACGGGCAGTGGCCCATGTGCACGTGAACGCCTGCCATCCAAGTGCAGAAAAGCCGTAGCCTGAACTCAAAACTCAGCTCTTTTGCGCGGAGGGAGGAGGGCACGGTATTTCTAATGGAAGAGGGGTCCAGCTGTTGAGTGTTTGCTCTGCCCTTTTGTAACCAACACTTGAAAGAATTATGTTGATCTTTATTTTGGAGGTGGAACCTTGAGGCTCAGGGGGATTAAGTAATTTATCCAAAGACGCACAGAAAGGCACAGAGGCAGGATTCAAACCCCAGGCCAGGGAGTGCTCTTTTTGCCCTATTATGCTGTCTTTCAAAAGGGAATAAACTTATTCTCTTTTCTTATTCAAAAGGGAATAAGTTTATATTATTATTCAGATCTGTATTAGTTTTCTATTGCTGCCGTGAAAAATTGCCACAAACTTAGTGGCGAATAATAATGTAAATTTATCCTGTTGTCTTCTGGAGGCCAGAAGTTCAAAATGAGTCCCAACAGCTAAAATCAAGGTATTAGCCCACTCCCACTCCTTCTGGAGGCTTCCTTGCTCTTTCCAGCTCTTCGAGGCCACCCACTCTGCTGGGCTAAGGGCCATGGAATCACAGCACGTCCCCCTTTCTCCCTCATGCTCCATTATCACATCACCTGCTCCTGTCCCTGAATCGGACCATCCTGCCTCCCTTTCATATGGACTTGTGAGACTACCCTGGGCCCATCTGGCTAATCCAGGGTAATCTCCCCATTGCCAGATCCTTAGCTTAGTCACATCTTCAGTCTTGGTTGCCATATACAGTCACAGGTCCCAGCATGGAGGACATGGGTATTTTTGGGACCACTATTCTGCCCACCGCACCATTGAAGAACTATCGTATGCTGGTACACCCTCCAAGTGATCTCCTCCTTTTAAAAAACCTATTATCTGCACGGTTCAGCACAGGTGTCACGTTAGAATGAAGATCCTTAGGACTTGGCCACGTGATAACGATTGCTAACATTAATGAAGTGCTTACCGTGTGTCTGACACAGCTTTAAGTTGTTTATTACAACCTCACTTAATACTCAATGGCTTTATGAGGTCAGTGTTACTATTATCAGCATTTTCCAGGTGAGGAAAATAACGGCACAGAGACGTTGAGTAACCTGCCCCAGACGGCTCAGGTAGGAAGCGGTGGACGGGCGCCAGGCTGTCTGGTCCCGGAGCCAGCGCCCCACGCCATGAACCTGCCTCCGGGGCTTTGAGCTGCACCGGGACACAGCCTGAGTCTGTTTTCTTGACTGCCGTCCGCCCTGTGTGTCCCTGCCGTGTCTGACCGCAGGAGACGCTAAATAAACGTGCTCTATTCACGAAAGCACAAAACACCGAACACCAATGCCGTAGTAGTTTCTCTGAGGGGCGTCGACACGCAGGCGAAAGAGAATTAGGCATGGTGGGGAGATTACCGACCCAAGAATGAAACTAGGTGGCGTTTTTGCTTCCTTTGGCAGTAAGCAAGAAGGTAAACCTTTTAGCTTTTGCCACAAGTTTCTGTTGTCTGAGTATTGCGATTAATGGAGCATCCAGTAGAAAGTTCCCTTAAGGATGAGGTCACGGTCGGGACCCATGGGTGTGCTCCAGGTTCGAGACCTGGCCCTTGAAATTCGTGGGTAGCAAGGGTCCTTTGAAGGCCACATCTGTGTAGTTGGCTGCAGCCCCGGCCCCGAGAATCACCTTAGTCTCGGTGCTGGCGTGAAACGAAGCCCAGGACTTTGGGGCTCTAAGCCCGTTTTCTGTTTGTGGATCTCCCAAGCTCATATACCTGGGGGGCTCTCAGCAGGCAATCTACGTGAAGAGAGGAGATAAAACGCGTCTCATCTCCGAGCTGCAGTCAGAGGCTCAAATGTGGCAACGCTACAGGGCTCGATCGGTTTGTGCGCAGACCTGTGGCCTGCGTGGGATCATAGAAGGGGAAGCCCTCTCACTCCGGGTCGCTTCTCCCGGGCGGGAGGGGGGTGGGGGTCTGCGGGGAGCCCTTGCCTTTCTTGATAGCCTTCGCAGACACTCTCCGGGAAGATACCCAGTTTGGAGATGCTAATTAATCCCTTTTATTACACTAAGTCTAGAACTGAAGAAAATAAGAGCAGAGACAGAGGCGAAACAATCAACTTGGTAACGGTTAAAAACATTGCTGCGAGCCGGACCCCGAAGGCTCATCTGCTTGCTGGCAAAGCCTGAGATCTTGTTCCACGGACCCGCCTCTCCCTGTCCTGGCGGCAGGGCTGGGCCTGGGCCTTGGGGGTCCTTATTTCCAAACCAGTGCCCCTCACATACCAACTTGCCTTTTTGCCGCAGAAAGGTTCAAATCACACCCATTCCCCCTCGCATTGGATGGGGTTCAGACCCCCTACATTCCTTGGTAATATGTTTGATGCTTAATTCTTTGTGGCCTTGGGGGTGGTAGCGTATTCAGCGAGGGAGAGGGCAGAGGGAGAGGGCAAGGTGAAGGCCATCCTGGGTTAGGTCCCCGCTCCTGCTCCAAGGTGTAGGGCGATACCACTCATGTCCAGCAGATGGCGATAGTACCACACCTAAGAGGACTTTTGGCCCGTCAGTTGACCCGCCACCGCCTCCCTTCCCAGAAAAAAATAAGCAAGCGTTTTCCTTCCTTAAAAAATGGGGGCAGAGCTTTTTAAAAGGATGCATATTTCTAAGCTTTAGCTAGGATTTAAAATGAATTTGCATGAAACCATATCCTCTTCTCAGGCTTATACTATCTTTTCCTTCTGCTGAATTCAACGGTATCTGTGGTTCCTTCCTGCCTGGCCGCCCGCACCATTTTACTTCAAGCAGGGAATTTTAAAACAATGCGATGTAAATTAGGAGCCGTTACATTTGTATTTGTTAATTGCACATACAATTCCATTTCGAAAATGCCTAAGGGGGGAAAAGGACTAGAAAGGGAT
>PVJD01015940.1:0-23081 GCA_004026545.1 Mormoops blainvillei | reverse complement strand
AGTGAGCAGATGGAAGTGGGGATGGGGTAACAGGGGAAAGAAGGGGAAGGGGCAAGAAAAGGAATACAAATAGAGGAGTCATGTGTATGGACAATGGAGGGGATTGACTTTGAGAGTGGGAGGGATGGGTTAGGGGTGAGCAATGAGGAAAAGCCTGGACAACTGTAATGGAACAACAATAAAAAGTGTTAAAAAGAGTAGTAAAAAAGTGCTCATCTTAATTTTTTTTGCAGTTTTATTTTTCTATTAGAATGTACATTAAATATCATTTTGTATTAGTTTAAGGTATATAACATAGTGGCTAGACAATCATATACTTTACAAAATGATCACCCATGATATTTCAAGTAACTCCTAGCACCATACATAATTATTTAATGTGATTGACTATATTCCTTATGCTATACTTTACATCTCTATGACTATTTTGTTAACTACCAATTTGCACTTCTTAGTCCCTTTACCTTTTCCAACCTCTCTCCTCTCTGGTAACTATCAATCTGTTCTCTGTATCTTTGAGTTTGTTTCTTTTATGCTCATTTAGCTCTTTAGATTACACATATGAATGAAATCATATGGTATTTGTCTTTCTGTGTCTGACATTTCACTTAACATGATACCCTCAAGGTCCATTTATGCTGTCACAAACGGCAAGATTTTCATCTCAATTTCTAAACTTACCTCACCTCAGTCTTTCTTTTATCAGTAACAAATAGTTTTGTGATTAACACAGGTCTGCAAAAATATACTTTGAGTAGTGCTGACTAGACTATTGTGGTGCTTGTGTAACCACAAGTCATATACTCAGCTCTAAAGGTGTCATGAAACAAAGAGCTAGGTTCATTCAACCCAAACAGGATAACACAATGGGATAACTTTTAGCAGTACCAGGTGCATGAAAAGTCTGAAGTTCCCTCCATGGCCAAACATTAGGATATTATACAGATACAGCATAAAAAGACCCAGGTATATCTTTGCTTCCATACCCACACAAAAACCCTTATATTCCTCGATTCTCAGATTCTTGTATACATTTAATACGTGATATTCTTTATATTTCTCTTGATATATTTGGACTCCTGGCAACACCTACCCAGTGTGGCATTTTAACAGCCTTCTGTTTCAGAATGTTTTCTAATCATCACCAGAAGACACACTAATTGATTTTAGAGAAATAGGAAGAGAGGGAGAGAGAGAAGGAGAGAAACATCAATGTGAGAGACAATTGGTTTCCTCTCGGGTCCTTCCTTCCTTCCTTCCCCCCTTCCTATCAATGATCTATCATGTAGGGTTTGGTAGAAGGGGGAAAGGGAACACAACCCCAAAATTAAAGAACAATTATTAAATCCTGACTATACAAATGTTAATTTATTCAGAGAAAACTCTGCATGTAAGTGGTGAAGGACTTTGAATAAAGGAACATTTTTGTTTTGTTTATGTTTTTATAGAGAAATGAATGTGATCTAGAGTCTTGGACCTGGATTGGGGGCAAAATGGACTTTCTATGTGCTTGTTGAAGTCTAAGCTGATACAGGTGTCATATATGGCAGAACTCACTATCTCCAAAAATATTATTTCCTGCTGAATAGTCTCCTCAATGCTCCTTTCATGTCCTTGATTCTTAGACTATAGATGAAGGGTTTCATGATGGAAGTTATAATTGTATACATGATAGCTGCCGATTTATCCCTTTCTGCTAAGGCAGAAGAGGGGAGAAAGTAGACCACAACAATGGGTCCAGAGATCCACAGGGAGCCACAAGTGGAGAATGTTTTCCACTTCTCCTTGGCTAAAGGAACCTCAAGTACTGTGCAACCAATAATGGTATAGGAGACAAGAATAAAGGTGAAGGGGTTGCTCACCCAGTGACTAGGATTGTCAAGTTGTTGATTTGGGTGTCTGAGCAAGCAAGTTTTAAAATGGGTTCCCAGTCACAGAATAAGTGTGGCTTTTCTCTCTGATCACTGAAAGTCAAGAGGTTCAGCATTCTAAAATGCAGCATTGAGACAATCTTGGAGATGAACCATGGAGTCACTACCAACAGGTCACAATGCTTGGTACTCAGTACTGCAGCACAGTGTAATGGGTGGTAGATGGCAATGTACCAGTCATATGCCATGGTTGCCAAGAGGAAATTGTTCAGGTTCACCAGCAACATAAATAAGTACATTTGTGAAAGGCATCTTGCAAAGAAGAAGGTTGAGTTCTGGCTTTGGAAGCCCACCAATATTTTGGAGATTGTAAAGTTTGTGACATAGATATCGGTGAAGGTTAGATTGTCAAAGAAGAAGTATATGGGGCTATGGAGGTGAACATCATTGATAATGGCCAGGATGATGAGTAAATTTTCTACTGTGGTGACCAGATACATGCACAAAAACAGCATAAAGATGAGCTGCTACTCTTCAGACTCCACTGTGAGTCCCAGGAGGAATAGTTCACAGATAGTTTGGTTTCTTTGATTCATGTTTCTACTGTGTCTAAAAATGGAAATTTTTAACTTCACTGTAAAATGGTAATGTGACACAAAAGCTAGACAGAGGATATTGTACTAGATTATAAAATTGAATCAGGCCTTAGAATGACATACTTCTGAGTCATATTTTCCACCTACTAAAATGCAAGCTCCATAAGGGCATACATTTTACCTATTATGTTCAATGTTGTACATCATTGCTAAAGACAGTGCCCAGCACATACGAGGTGCACAATAAACATTGGTTAGATTTATATAAGAATGAGTAAATAAATGAATATTCTGAATTCAGCATTCACTATCTTCAGGACCTTTTTATTTGTGCTTTCTTGCCTATTTCATCAATTATTAAATGTGGAGAATGCACACTTCTGTTTTTCGAGGATTGCAGGAACACATGTAAAATGCCCATGTCTGTATTTTGGTTATTACTGCACAAATAGTAGCTGCTATCATTCACTAATTTGGAAAAATCATAGACTCTCACAGCAAAAACATTCAAAGAACACATAACCCAAACTTGTCTTTGCATAGTTGAGTATTCAATATGCATTATGATGGTTTAGCTTATCATGTTTTAGTGTTCCAGAGACAGAGATGTCATAGTATCCTTGGAACATTTCATTCAAAATTTTATTTTTAAGTAATAACTCTTCCTCACAACTTTCTGAAAACTTATCAGGTTTCACATCTTCACAAGGACAAATTAGTTATGTGCATTGAATGCTGCTGAAAAGTCAGATAGGAATGTTGAGTGAATTAGCAATACAGAGGTGAAGTTTAGTGTCCTTAACAAGGCCATTTGTAGTGGAATTGACTGGGCATAAGCCAAAATGAAGAAAGTTCAAGGTTAACACTTTAAGAGCTAGTGTTTATTATTTGAAATTTGGAGGTTTTGTAGTTATATCAGGTGAAAACTGTCAGGGAGAAAACCTCACTGAAATAAACTGTTATTCTGAAACCAAGCGAAAACAAAACAAACCCCCCCCCCACAAAAAAGCCAAATTTATTGAGGGCTTACTATGTTTCAGACCCTCTGATAAATGCTTTACATGGATTATTTCATTAAGTAGTCACTGCAAACCTTTAGGTTAATAAGGACTGCTAATAAGATGTTTCAGTTACAGATGAAGTCAAGGATTGAAGAGATTAAATAACTTGATAAAAATGATACATAGCTGGTGTAGTAGAGTCAAAATTCTGAAATCAGTCTGACTTCATAGCCCTCTTAACTGCTATATTAAATTTCCACTATATTGTTTATGTATTCATGTTTGGGAAGAGCATCATTTATGTTCTAGGCACATAAAAGCATACTCAGACAAAGTCACAAAGCTAGTAAATGGTGGAGCTGGACTTTGAATCTTTATGTCAGAGTGTTTTTGTTATATCTGTTTAAGTCCAAATGAGCAAACGAGCTTATAAATGGGAAGCTTTGCTTTTACTTATTTCAAGGTGTGCCCTATCTATGTTGCTGAGGGGTCCATTTTACACACTTGCTACTTACTCAAAGATCTGCCATGTCTTCACACCATCTTCCCAGTCAAACACAACTGGACTGCCATAGTATAAATGCACTTCTGCTTGTTTGTTGTTTAACTTTGTACTCTATGAAAAAAAAAGAGATTGGTAGCACTAATGAATACTTGCACCAAAATTACAGGAGAAATGTTGCAGTTACTTAACAACACATGTTCCCCAAGTACTAGAGCACTATTCATTTGCATACTAACAAATAAATATGCTAATTATAAGTCAGGCAGGATCAGGTCTGGCAGGAGCTCTGCTAGACAGCATTTAGCCATTTCATAAGTACAGAATATACTGAAAATAATAAACCGACATATTATTATGTACATGTATTCTATACACTTTTCACTATTATAGAGCATATTATCAAAGTCTGACAGTCCAGTTTTCTGATTTGGCCATCTAGGCACCACATCAGCTAACTCCATTTAACTGCTTGTTCTCATATACTCTCCCTAAGCTGCCACCATCTTTTACCATGAAGAAAAGCATGTTCAGCCTTTCAACCTTTATATTCAAATTATTAATTTGGCACAATACTCTTTTAAAAAAATTTTTTTTATTTTTAGAGAGATGTGAAGGGACGGAAAAAGAAAAAGAGAGAAAAAACAATGTATGAGAGAAACATCCACCGATTGCATCTTGCACACCCCCAACAGGGACCTGACCCACAACTCAGGCATGTGCCCTGACCGGGAATGCATCCAGCAACCTTTCTATCTGTGGGGTGATGCCCAGCCCACTAAGCCACACCAGTCAGGGTTTGGCACAATAACCTTGAAGCGAATGTGGGGAGCAAACATTTGTGTATTTATGTTGAGGCGCCCTAATATGGAACTTACTCAGATATTTTGTGGCTATTTCCAAAGCTATATCAAAAAGGAACAGTTCCACTGCCTCAACTTTAAACAATTAATATTTTCCATCCAAAGATGTGAATCTTTTCTCCTCTTAAATTATAAAAAGACAGAGATGAGGGCTGGAACAGAACAGAAAACCTCATCTGGTGGTGTTGTTTCTGCTTCTGGATTTAGAAAAGGATCATTCTAGGGCTCAGGCCATATTCCTCTAGGTTCTTTATTAGAAAACACTCTCAATTTTATCCTCTATGGACTGCATCCTCCCTACTGGGCTATATTGCTATTCACTGATTTCTTGGTATAATGTGTGTGTGTGTGTGTGTGTGTGTGTACAAACCTATATAGCTGTTGTGTTTTTACACCACGTAGAAAACTAAAATTAAAATATCAACTTTTAGAGAAAAACTTCATTCCTAATAGTTGCCTTTTGCATCTCCACATAATCTATTAACAAACTAACTCAGGTTATATTTGAAGAACATTAATAATGAAAGCAAAACTATAGAATTCTTATTATTTGTCAGATACTATTCTAAGTCCCTCATACATATTATCTCAATTAATTAATTTTCATAAAACATTTATGAGGTAAGTAAAAATATGACCCCTTGTCACAGATGATAACACAGAAAATTTAAAAAGTTAAGTGATTTCCCCAAGGTCATGCAACTAGTTGATGTTAGAGCCAAGCTTCTTACCAGAAGCTCTTGTTCTTGATCCCATAGTCTTAGCCACTACATTGTACTACCCTTAAGTAACCCTAAGGGAGCTCTAGAATAAAAAGGACATTCTGAGAACGTGATTAAGAATTCCCTTCTGAAATTTCTCTCCCATCAATCTCTCTCCCTCAAAATTCCAGCAAAGGTTTTCACCACCTATTCAACTTTACCTCCAAACCTAGGTATTATGAAAGTTTTAACTACCATCTTCTTTCTTAATGTTATCATAGAGGAACAGCCTTTTTTTTTGCATTAAATGCCAAATCCTTCACCTATATTGTTGATCTCTTCCCTTTCTGCCTTCCCAGGAGACTTACGCCATCAGTTAACTTCTTTCTCATGTCTTCAAATCAACCCTTCTCCACTGTATTCGTCTTTGGTTTTTAAACATGGTATGGTCTTTCCTATGTTCAAACAGACAAGCAACAGCCTCTGGATTCCTTAGTTCCCTAAGTTACCAAACAATCTCACTCTTATCATTAAACACAAATTTCTTGAATTGTCTATATTTATGGCTCCATTTCTTCACCTCAACCCAGTCCAGTCTGCATTCTGCCCCACAAAACTCCACCAAAATAGCTCTTGATAAGGCCACAATGACACCCATGTTGCTAAGTCAACACTTTTTGGCAACTAAGCAATATTCGCCTCAGATAATTAACCTCTTTCTTGATGTACCCTCTTTCCTTGGATTTTGAGAATCTTCACACCTGATTTTCCTTTTATCTTTCTGATCACTTCTTCAGCTTCTTTTGTGGCTCTTCCATATAACCTTTAAATGTTTTCTGTGATGTCACAGGGATATTCTTTACCCAATCTGCTCTTTTACTTGAATAAAATTATCCACTTCCATGACTTCAATTACCAACTATAAGATGATGATTCTGCTTCTTATCTTTAATTTAGCTTTTTTGCCTGAGCTCCAGAGCCATACACTCTTTTTTTATATCCACATGTGTATCTTATAAACACCTCAGATTCAATATTTCCAAAACCAAACACATTACTTACCCATGCCACTGCCTGAAACTCCTCTTCACCCTTCTCTATTATTCCTTACCTCAAACAAATAAAACATTGTCATTTTTGTCATTTTTGACACTTTCCATCTTTTTTCTTAAATCCCATTATTAAAGTCCTGTAGATTACCCATCTCAAATATCTCTCAAATGTATTCACTGCTCTCCATCGTTGTATTCCAGGCTACCGTCATGTTTCTGCATCTACTTTTGTTCCTTACAGACAGTCCCCTGGCTAATACTTTTCAGTGACTTCCT
Source organism: Mormoops blainvillei (assembly GCA_004026545.1). NCBI lineage: Eukaryota > Metazoa > Chordata > Mammalia > Chiroptera > Mormoopidae > Mormoops > Mormoops blainvillei. Next base: position 16,219 of record PVJD01015940.1, on the reverse strand, counting down.
ATTCTCTTACTTTAAGGTTCATATTTATTAATCTTGCCTACAATATTTGGCCTTATGAATCCTCAGTTGTGCTACTCTCACCTTCTTTCAGTTCCTTATAAACCCCAAGTTCCTTCCTGCCTTATTGTTTTTTATATGTTTATATTCTCTGTCTGTTAGGCAATACCCTCTGCATCAAGCTAATTCATATTCCTATCTCAGGTCTAAATTTAAATGCTCCTTTTTAGGTAAATCCTCTCTGATTTCTCTAGACTATGTCATATCCTTGCAGTGACATCTCATAGTCAACTGTACTTCTCTTATGAGAAGTATTTATTGCAACTACTTATTTTTCCTGTTATCTTATAAATTCTATGTCAGCACCTATAGATCGTCTACTGTTTCCCAATGCTTAAGCAAAGTGACTGACAAATAGCTGGTACTTAATAATATGTGAATAATTGAATTAATAGAGAAACAAAAATTATATAGATAATAATTAATGTTGGGTGGCAATAGGGATAATGGAAGACTAAAGAGAAAATGATTTTTAAGTGAGTCTTGAAGAATGAAAAGGAGGTTGTAGGTACTTGGAGAGAGTGATAGAACGTGAGACAAGAAGGTGGTAGTTTGGGTATAATTGTGAATGTTTTTGTGTGTAGTGTCTGATTAATGATATTTTGCAGCACATAAGAGAAACAGAAAATATAATTTTGTGTTGCAGGAAGTTCAGTGTTCAGAGCAGACTAACAGATACCAGTGAAGAATAACATCAGAAATACAAAGCAAAATGACTATATATGAAGGGGGATTTAAAAAAATGAAATTATCTCCTGAAGGGCAGGCCCTTTGTAATATAAGCTTCCCCTGATAAGTGTGCATTCTAGAAACCCATCTGTATCAGTGTACCAGCTGGCGCTGTTGTTAGAGGCAGTGTTTGACTTCAGTGAATATTTTTTTTAAGACTGTTTCAATAGGTTTGCTCATTTTATGATGGGTGATTTACGAGCATACCTGCCCATACTGCACTGAGTGTTCAGTAGTTTATTTATCAAAAACAGCATGACACCCATGCCCCACCCTCCCTAGTCACCCAATCTCACCCTGAGTGACTTTTTTAAATTCACAGATGAAAAAAAGTCCTCAAAAGGAAACATTCTGCTGATGTGGAAGTAGTGAAACAAAAAATGGCAGAAGCAATAAAAGGTATCAAATTCAATGAATTCAAAAACTGTTTTGAGCAATGGAAAAAAGTCTCAATAGATGTATTGCATCAAATGGAGAGTACTTTGAAGGTGACTGAAGTTTAAACATGTAAGAATAAATACACAATTAAAAAAATAAATTCTGGGGGTTTTGGGGGGTTCCTCTCGTATAATTACTCCTTTCTTTTTTATTCCATTTCTTTGTTTGGAGGTTCCTCAGAGACCTGACTTTTTATTTTTAGTAATCTAGGAACATGTATGGGGTTTTCCTGAGTTAAATGGCTGAGTATAAAGGCAGGGAGGAGGAGTTGTGTGGTCACTCTCTTGCAGACCCTTCAGCACAATTCCCCAGGTCAGAAGAAACATGATGTCTCTTCATGACATTTTTTTATTCCTTTTTGAGTTTGGTAAATACATCACAGCTCCCATTGGATTTTTCCATTTTTTAAGGAGCCTTGGACTTTCCTAGAGAAGATGTGGAAGTCTTCAGGCAATTGGTATTCAGTATTGTAATGTCTGATTTTTTTAAGGAGCATATTTGGAAACAGAGTACACTGACACTGACCTTTTCTTTAAGTGGCTGTCTTTGCAAACGTCATAGCAAATGCATTTAGGAATTGCTCATTCATGGAGGCTGTTCAGAGGCAAGGAGAGGAAAGTGTACTGGGAATTGACACCAGCAGCAAAGCAGTACAGAAAAAAAGCAGGGGCATTCAGACATGATGAATGGGGTCATTTTTGCTTTGAAAAGACTACTAGTTTATAGGAAGTAGGAGGGATAAAAACACATTTTAAAAGATTGATGCTTCTTAATTTGGAGGGTGGATCTATTGCCCCTTACATTCTTGAATGTTTTTTTGTTTGCTTGTTTGTTTGTTTGTTTTGATACAGAAAATCATAAACATGGCCATGGTTTTAGTCTCACTTCTATTCTCAACTATGTGAGTGACCTTCAGAAAGTTATATGAGGGGGTCAGACTAAATTATCTCTACAATCCCTACTCCCTCCCACTCTGACATTTGAAAATTCTATTATTTTTAATTGAGTGTTTTTATGCATTTTGTGGTAGAAAAGTGGCTGTATATGACTAGAAGATGGGTAGTACAAACAGTACAACTTCTTTTCAACACAGTAGGTTTTTTGTATGCATTTTAATGTATAATTCATGGTTTCCCAATTTCCAGGTTAGAGAGAGTTTGTGACAATAAAATTACATTCTGCCTAATCAGTTCATCTATATTGTATGTGTGGGTAGCAGGCCTATTACAGAAGGGCATTAGCTAAGAAAGACCCTCTAGAGGTGGTGATAGAGGTAGGATCCTGTTTAAGTTTGGGAAACTGGAAAAGGGAGAGAGAAAATTAAGCATAATTTTAAATAATAAAAGTTTGGAAAAACACTAGGAATAGTTATAAGCTTGCCAAGTAAGTTAGAGACAACCTCTACTTATACCCTCACTGCCAACCTCTTCAAGGTAGACCACCATGCTATCCTTTTATTCATTATTTTACTAATGGGAGAAGAAGACAGTATTAAAGTTCTTTTTCAGGATTTGGAAAGAGGAAATAATGTGAAGGAAGCAGACCATAGGTCTCCTCTCTTCTCTAGCTCTTATCCAGTTAACAGAAGGGGTCCAAGGATCCAATGACTCCCTTTTTTACTTTCTTCTTCTCCTCCCACACAAATATCTTTAACATAAAAACAAAAAAATGGGGGGAAAGGAAACACTGAAAGGAGTGAAAGGGTAAGGGCTAAATTGCTACAATGTCCCTGCTCCAGGATCTAGTTATCATGCTTATCAAGGTATTTTTGGTAGTTACATGAGAGATACACTGGGACGCAGGGGTCTACTGAAGGGAGGTCAGGAGAGAGAGATTTGGGCACCAAAATTAAACCATGTACCTTCTGTTGTTACAGAGAATCATAGCAGATGATGTCACATTTTACTATTCAACATGCTATATTTGGTGCATAAGTCTTATTTTGCCAACCTTTAGCTCTTATGCTTCTCTGTAACATTAAATTATTGTGTATGTAATAAGAAATGCAGGAAAGTGAAATTTAGACCACATAAAGCACAGGTAATCAATCCATAATCAGAAGCAGCTATATGAAACACACAAGTTAGGGAGAGCATACACTTGCACAATGACAATTCTACATTCTCAAAGTAGTGTTTTCAAAGCAACAACTGAACAAAAGTAAACCACAGAATGCAACTTGGAATGATTGTGTAGTCAGAGTTATATGGATTTTTTATCATACACGTTTTCCTGTAGAACATAATTTCTGGGAAACTAACAGTTCCCACACCCATAGTTTCTTCATAATCAAGAGATCATTGGGACTTTTTTTCCTAGTCAATGCTTTAATCTCAAGAGTAATCTTGATATTTTTAACTTTTGAAATTATTAGTCTTTGTTTAGTAATATTTATTGTCACGTGGGTCTTAGGGAACATACTGTCCTTGAAGACAGCTGGCAAGAGAACAAGGTGCTTGAAAGCTTCTAATTGGCCTGGGAAAGTATGAAATTTGCTACCTGAAGTGCCAAGGGAACAAGTACACAGTGTACATCTTCCCTAATGAGATTCAAAGTTGGAGGAGAATAGGGATCTTCCTGATTTTCAGTTATCTTGACAGAGTATCCAGAAAGAAAAAAATTGAACAGTAAAATATAGAGTAAGGGTCACAGTGACCCAGAATTTTAGCAGCCCTTAAATCTCTGCTAAATTCTCTCAGAACTAACCTGAGGCATGGGTCTCTTGAAACAATAGCCATTTCCTCAGAGGAAAAAGTCTATTGCTGAGGGGACAAGAGTTCTGTGTCCCAAATCTTGTTTGAAATCTTATTTTCAGCGTGACTTTGAACCCTAATATGAATATTTGATTGATTATCTATTAAACACAAAGTAATTCCTTTCCCGGCTATATAACTTGATGGGTCAGATGACTTTAGAGTATAACAATCTTTATATTTACCACATGGTGGTGTGGAAAGGCAGTAAGATGGGAGTTGAATAATTGAAAATGTAGGAGTGTTTCAGTGAGCTCTACAGCTAGGCAAGTTTAGAGGGGAATGGGAGTATAGATTCTACTCATTCAACTGTATCATCTAGAGCAGGTCTTTCTGACATTTTGCCTCTTTCCTCTATCAGTTTCATTACTTTTATGGACTGAATTATGTCTTCTTCCTCCCCCTACCAAATTCATGTATTAATGCCTCAACTCCCAACGTGGTAGTATTTGGATATTGAACCTTTGATAGGTAATTAGGTTTAGATTAAGTCATGAGAGTGGGGTTTGATCATGATGAAATTTTTGCCCTCATTATGAAGAGAAACCAGATATATAATACACACTCTCTGTCACACCATTTCTGTATTTATTATTCTCTAGCGTGTCTTCTCTTCATGTTTGCTATCCTCAGTCACTTAAAGAAGAAACCTGGAGGATTTTATAGCAGAGTTCAAAACTTTGTTTCTCTTCAGGTCTGATTTTGATTAACTTGTTTATTTTTTTTCCTCAGCCATGCGTTACTTTTTGGGTTCCATAATATATGGTCACCATATAACCATGTGTATATGCAACTCTATTCTTTTACTGTATTGACTAAAACTCTTGATGGTTAATCCATTAGTAAGTTAATTCAGGCAATACTTATTGAACATTTATGGTATTTGAGGTTGTGTTATAGGTGCTAAGATACAGAGACAAACAAGAAAGATAAATTTATTTTTTGCTCATATAGTGATTATATTTTGATGGGGGAAGATGGATAGTAAACATACAGAGAAATGAACTTAAAACATAATTTTAGCTGGTAATAACCGCTATGAATAAAATGAAACAGATCATTTCTGGGTCAGTGACTGCTTTAGAGAAGATGATTAGGGAATTTTTCTCTGAGGAGGTGACAAATGAGCTGAGACCTATGTGATCAGTAGTCAAAAAAAGCTAGAGAATTCTATGTGGATGTTAGTTAAAAAACCTTAAGTTGGAAATGTATCAGGAATATGCATAGAACATGAAGAATCAGTGTGGCTGGAAAAAGTGAGAAAGGCAGGTGCCGATGTCAAAAGATATTCAGGGACCATATTATGGGGGTACCTGGAATGCATAGTGAGAATTTAAATTTATTTCTAGATACAGTAGAAAACCATTGAGGGGATTAAAAAGGGAAGAAAAGGGTTTCACGACAGCATGGGTGAAACTGGAGAGCATTATGCTAAGTGAAATAAGCCAGGCAGTGAAAGACAGATACCATATGATCCTATAAGTGGAACCATATGATACCTATAAGTGGAACCTAATCAACAAAACAAACAAATGAGCAAAATAAAACCGAAGATTTGGAAATAAAGAACAAACTACAATGACCAGAGGGAAGGAGGATGGGGGAAAGAAGGGGAATTGGCAAACAAAGGAGCACAAATAGAGGACTCATGGGTATGGACAATGGGGAGGTTGACTGTGGGAGTGGGGAGATGGGGTAGGGGAGGACAATGGGGAAAAAGGAAGGACAACTGTAACTGAACAACAATACATTTTAAAAAGAAAAAAAGGGAAGAAAAGGGGTCTGATTTCCACTTTGCAATGATGCTACTGGCTGCTGTCTAGAACGTGGGCTATAGAGTAAGTGTGGGGAGCCCAGTTATAGACTATTGCAGTACTCCACAAGAAAGAGAATAGTGGATTGTGCAAATATGGTACAGGATACAAAGATGGTACAGGTAGACAAAAGTCTTTGGATACTTGATGTGCTTTTAGAGTAGAATAGACAAAGTTTTATAGATTGGACACAGTGGTTGTATGCAATGCCATGACTATCATCATTTCTGTGGCCCTTGTCATCTTTGACTTCCTACTCAACTTCTGTCCTTCAAATATAATCCTTTCTTGGTTTTCAGTGTACTTATATTTCAATACAGCATGCCTTAGTGTGTGTCTACTTTCATTGACCTTGTTGAGTACTCAATTGTCCATTCTAATCTGGAAACTATTTCTTTAGTTCTGGGACTTTTACATAAATATTTTTTTTATAATTTCCTCTCCTTCATTTTCTCTGTTCTCTTTCATAAAAACCTATCATTCTTATGTTGGAACTCCTGGTTTGATCTATTTTTTTTCTTATTTTCTATCCCTTCCTTTCTTTGGTCAAGTTTTCATGAGAATTTCTCAACATCATTTTCCACTACTTCTGCTGAAGCTTTATTTCTCTTGTCATTTAAAATAGCCACAGTTCTTTTTAAAAATTTTGTTGAATGTATTGGGGTGGCATTGGTTAATAAAATTATGTAGGTTTCCACTCTGGTTTGTGTGGTTCAGTCGATTGAGTTCTGACCTGCAAGTTGAAATGTCACAGGTTTGATTCCTAGTCAGGGCACACTCCTGGGCTGCGCGCCTGGTCCCCAGTTGCCCACACATGGATGTTCCTCTCCCTCTCTTTCTCCCTCCCCTCCCCTCTCTCTAAAAATAAATAAATAAGATATTTTAAAACAATTATATAGCTTTCAGGTGTACAATTCTATCAATATAATACATCATCTGCATATCGTCTTGTGTGTTCACCATCTAAAGTCAAGTCTCCTTCGATCACCGTTTATCCACCCTTTTACCCTCTTTACCTCCCCCTCCGCCTTTACCTCTGGTAATCACCATACTATTGTCTGTGACTATGAGTTTTTATTTTGTCATGGTAGGCCCTACTCTAAGATGATTTGAATGGATCCTTTCCATTGGTGAACTTCTAATTATTTTTAGGTAATTTTCTATAAGGCTGGTCAGATTCTCTCAGAAAATAATGTTCCAATATTCTATCTCGGGGATACAAGCCTCAACTATAGGTTTCTAGAAACCAAATAGTAAAAGAGGTCTCGTGGTCTCAACATACAGTATATAACTATATTTTCAACTAATCTCACACTCAGTTCTATCTGAGACACCTAGTACAAACACCTTCTATTTTAATTATCAGAGAATAGCCTCTAGCCTTTTGTGAGAGGGAAGTATATAGAAGAATCATCCAGCTGTGAAGAATAAAGGAAGAGATTTGCAGGCCTAATTGCTTCAGAAACCATCTTTCAAAAAATTCACATGTTTTTGGCTCCACTTTCACTCTCAGTTATAGAAGTACTCGATGCTGCCAATTTCTGAGCCTCTTGTGAGTTCATTGGTACAAAGTATACTGTTCAATTTTCTCACTGGTGATTTAGAATTTAGGTTTGTTGGGTCTGCTAATCAGTTAATATTTGCCCTTTTCCTTTTATTTTCCTAAAATGCTGCTGTTCTCATAGTCTTCCCTGTTTTTCTTTTACCTTATAGGTTTATGCCTCTAAAATAGTCCTTTTATGTCATTTATAGATAAACATGAGTGTCTAATCTACTACGTTTAATTAGAAACCCTTTTTATTTGTCATCTTGTCATTTAACATACTTACTGTACTATTTTTATTATGTTATACTATATGTTTGCTTATTATGTCTCTGTCCACAAGTGTGCATGCTTCTTGAAAATGGGGATATTGTCTATGTTGTTCACTATGTGCCCCTAGTGTCTAAGACATAATAGACAGTAAATATTTTTTGAGTAAGTTAATCTGACACATTTTAATATTTATGAAAAATAACATTTATAGTTATAACATCTAATAGTGTTTGTGGCAAAAATGAAAATAATTATATAGAAAATTGGTTAAATCAAAATGAAATAGTGACCCAAGGAAAAAGGGTATAAAAGACAAGATACATAGTAATAGTACATAAATTTTCACTTTTTTATTTAAAAAATCAATTGGCTATATATAATAAATTTATTTTAGAGGAATAAGAAAAGCCAAATGGAGATCAGTTAGCAGATTGTTGCAGTAGGCCAGGTGAGAAGAGATCATGACCTAGCAGGGGTGTTGAAATAATTGAACAGTCAAGGGAAACTTAGAAGATAGAGTTCAAGGACTTGGTTACCTTTGGATAAGGGAGAAGAGGAGAAAGGAGGAATTGTTAAGGTGTTAAGAGTGAATTTTAGGTTTCAGGCTAGATGGAGAGAGGCACCATCTCCTCAAATACTCAGATTAACTGGAGGAGGATAAGAGTAGATACCATGTGACAAGAATTGACATTAATTTTGCCCTGCCTTCTGCAACTACCCAAGTGTTTTCATTTGACTATTTTGCCTCCAAATGCAACAAAAAAACTTTAGCCTGTGTTACTCAGATTTCCAATAATCTGTTTTGCTCTTATTGCCTACATTAGCTAAGCAGTAGAGTGAATAAAAATATTTTATTATTATTATTACTGTTATTATTTTTTGCCCAACACCACAAACTGTTAACATCAGTGTAGCCCAGTCTAAAGAGCATCAGTTGGATATGTAAAATATACTGACCTGCAGATGAGATGACCTGGGTTCTAGATTCAGTTCTTTCATTAACGCACTGTGTTTTCTTATATGTAAAATCTGGTTGCTAATATAGTAATTAAACTCTTGCTAATCTATTCTTTAACTGGAAGAGTAGAGAAGATCCATGTTTATTTTCTTTTATTCTTTACTTAAAGCATACTTACTAGGCATAAAGAGTCCACAATTTACACGTTATTTTGAGAGCTAAAAAGATACAGTATTTATAAATAAGTAATGTACAGACATGTTCTAAAGAGAAATTTACAATGTGTTAGTCTCTATAGCAGCTAATAATGGCTACCACTTATTGAGAGGCTATCACATGCCATGTTCTTTACTTATGCTTTCTTATTTAATTATCACAATAATCATATGAGGTTAGTACTACTATCTCCTTTTTTTCAGTTAAGAGAGGTAAAGCTGAAAGAAGTCAGCTAGGTGAAAGTAACACTGACAGTTGTAAATTCAAGATTCAGACTCATTTGTTTCGCTAAAATGGTAATATATTCCCAACTTCATAATACTATTTTTGGTGCACAGTGGGCTGCCTCTGAAACATATCTGTAAACCTAACTCATTGAATCTTGGAAGTGGAAAAACCTGTAACTTGTCCAGTCTAATATCTTGTCTTACAGATAAGAAAACTGAGGGCTAGAAAGAGAGAGTTATTAGCTAAAGATTGGATAGCTAGTTAGTGGCAGAGCTGAAGCTAGAGCTCACCTCTTCAGACAGTCTGCCCATTGTTCTAATACAGGGCCTGAAGACAGGGCCTGATCTTAATCAGCCCAGATATGTAAGGGTGTAACAACACTGGCCTACTAATCTCACAAAGGTGTCAGAAAAATAAAAGTGTAGTAACAGATTTTAATGTGATTTGGGTGAAAAAAATTAGTGGCATGAGTTTTTAACATTTGCACAAACCTAAGACATGATTAAGAAACAAAAGAACCTATTTACACAGTAGTCTTTCAATTAGCTTCAGATTCTCTCAGGGAAGAATGATTCTGTATTATAAGATGTATATTGCTTATGTGGAAACCATACAGTTGGCCCATGGGTGAGTATTTACACAGATAGAAGAAACAATTGGGGGATATGGGTGACATGCTGAAGTTATCCTTGATAAACATGACAAGACATTGTAGGTAAGTTTAATGGTATTGTGCATTTTGTTGAAATTCCTCCATGTGCAATGGAGGGGAACGAACAATGGGATGGGCCCTTTCTAGGGCCACTGACTTTGGTCATACAGTAAAAATTGATGTCTGCTTGGGACCTACAACTTGAAAAACTTCAAGCATAGAGACAATTTTTTCTTCAAATAACTCTAAATTACTTTTCACATTTCTATTTTATGTCTGCAGAGGAAACACACAATAAATTTGGGTAAGAACGTAGCAGGCAGAAATCAGAACTGATGAATTCCAAGCTTATATAAACTAAGGTTCCCAATCCTGGGGGGCTTTTCTTTTTCACTGTCAGCAGACTTAGTAAAACAAAACAGATGTACTTAGCCATCCTAACTCCTGTCCCATTACTTAGGGATTTTGGAGACTAGGCATTTCAATTTATTTGGTGAAAAAGAAGAGGATTTAGTGTGTTAAGATGTAAGGGGAAGAGAGGGCGAAGTGGGGTGGCACATCAAGCAAATGACTTGTATTCATAGGAGATGTGAAAGTGGGGGAAAAAACAACAACAACTACCATTCTTATTTCCTGAAGGCATTACAGGAACCCAATATTAACAACCCTTTTTTTGTTGTTGTGCCTGGTGCGATGAGTCCCTGGATGAGCTGATTGTGAAGCTTTTTGAGTCCAACTCCGATGTTTTCCAAAGTAGGCCACATCTTGTGCTGGTCTAGGGCATCCCAAGAGGTTTTCAGTTATCAGTCAACGTCACATGCTGTCCCTGACACCAGCCCTTGGCAAATCTTTCAGTGCAGAGTTTCTAGTAAACCAGATTGGGTCCACCTCAGCCTCACCCTTTGATTGTCCCCACTCTGAGTCACTGCTCCTTCTTCACAGAAATGTATTCATCGAATGTAACCAGGACCTGGCAAGGGTGATTCAAACACACTGGAAAGCATTGCCTTTTCTCAGTAGGAAATGTGAGCAGGCACTGCCATTCCTTTCCGTGGTTTTGCAGGGTTGAACTCACTGGGTAGCTCAGCTCTGCTTCCCCGTATTGCAGCTGCATACACAACCCCTTCACATCTGGCTCCCAGATAGGAACCTGCGCAGGAGTTGCACTTGCAAAAACCCAGCTCTGCCTGTCTCGCTGGACCCTTCACACTTCCCACCCAAGCAGGAGGAGATCACAAAAAGGGAAAATAAACCTCTCCCCGCATCAGCGACCGCATGGCAGAACGAAAACTCCCAGCTTCAACTGGTCTCAGAACATGAAAAATGTCCCCCTCCGCCACACTTTCGAACCAAGCAGAGCAGGGTTAAATTTTCAACCCAGTGCCACCGTATCCCTTTGCCTCAAGACAGACTTAACGTCTCTGCAGATGGAGAAGGGGTCGCCACCCTCATGCTTAATATAGGCTAGAGCAGTCCTCTTCCTCAAGGCTCACTGGCTTGACACCAACCAAAACAATGGGCTCACTCCTTCCCTGGGATTTTTCCCCCAAGTCTTTCAGGTGGATCAGATACCCTCTGCTTTCCACCACCTGATACTACAAAAGCTTGCCTTCCTGTCTTTTCTTGGTCTGGTTTGGGGACCCCTGCCGACTCCCAGGGGAAGGAAACTCCCCTGATGCAGTATCCTCCAAATTCCACTGACTGGTGTGTTTTCAAATTTCTGCTCATTTTATTTATCTTTTTATTTTATCTTTTGGCTGTTAATTTTTTTAATCTTTATTTTTTTACAGTACAGTGTGCACAGGAGTTTTAGTCATATATATTTGAATACATGACCTTGGCTTTGGTGATACCTTCCATTTTTTTCAATGATATAATAGCTAGATAAACAATGCTGTTGTTTTCTTCCTTCTAATTTCATAGTTTAGATTTTTATTAATAATTTTTTTATCTATCTGGAATTTATCGAAACACATGATGTAAGGTGCATGTCCAAATCACTTTTCTTATGTTAGTGCTCCTTTTAGTGTGTGTGTGTCCTTTTTAGAGGACTGGAGATGTTTTATAAGTTTGGATTGTTTTTCTCTAAAATATACATTTTCATTCATCAATCTTTGTTTTTAACCCAATGGTAAATGGTCTTTTTATTTATTTATTTTATTTTTTAGATGAGATTAACATTTTTTCATTTTTATCTTTATTATATATTTTCTCCATTACCAGTTCTTCCCCTCATAATCCCTCCCCCCAGCAACCACCATACTATTGTCCATGTCCATGAACCCTTTTCCCTTTTTTCTCAATCCCTCCACCACTTAACCTTCCCTCCCCACCACTAACTGTCATCTGCTCTCCATCTATGAGTCTGTCTCTGTTGTGCTTGTTAGTTCAGTTTGTTCATTAGATTCCACATGTGAGTGAAACCATATATAGTATTTGTCTTTCTCTGACTGGGTTATTTCACTTACCATAATGCTCTCCAGGTCCATCCATACTATTGCAAAGGGTAAATTTTTCTTCTTTTTCACAGCCGAGTAGAATTCCGTTGTGTAAATGTCCCATGGTTGTTTTATTCACTCATCTATTGATGGACTCTTCAGCTGCTTCCATATCTTGGCAATTGTTAATTGCCTAGAACATAAGGGTGCATGTGTTCTTTCGAATTAGTGTTTTGGGTTCCCTCAGATATATTCCCAGAAGTGGGACTGCTGGATCAAAAGGCAGATACATTTTTAATTTTTTGACATATCTCCATACTGCTTTCCGTAGTAGCTGTTCCAGTCTGCATCCCCCCACAACAGTGCAAAAGTGTTCCCTTTTCTCCACATCCTCACCAGAACTTGTTTGTTGATTTATTGGTGATGATTATTGTCGATTTATTCTGACAGGTGTGAGATGCCATCTCATTTTAATTATTTGCATTTCACTGATGATTAGTGACATGAAGTTGAGCATCTTTTCATATGTCTATTGGCTGTCTTCCATTCTCTTGGAGAAGTGCCTATTTAGGTCCTTTGCCCATTATTTAATTAGGTTGTTTTTATTTTGGTATTGAGTACTGTAAGTTCTCTATACATTTTTATATTAACCCCTTATCAGATGCATTGGCAAATATATTCTCCCATTTTCTGGGTTGTCTTTTTATTTTGTTGACAATTTCCTTTACTGTGCAAAAAGTTTTTAGTTTGATGAAGTTCCATTAGTTTTTTTTGTTTGTTTGTTTGTTTGTTTCCCTTGCCTGAGGAGAATTATCCAATAAAAAATTGCTACCAGCGATGTCTGAGATTTTGCTGCTATGTTTTCTTCCAGGGTTTGTATGGTTTCAGGTCTAACATTTAAGTCTCTGATCCACTTTTAATTTGTTCTTATGTGTGGTATAAGAAGGTGATCTAGTTTCATTTTTCTGCATGTATCTGTCCAATTGTTTCAATACTACTTGTTGAATAAGCTATTTTTATCACATTGTATCTGCTTTCTCCCTCTGTCAAATATTAATTGACTCTAAATGTGTGGTTTTATTTCTGGGTTCTCTGTTCTTTTGCATTGATCTATGTGTCTGTTTTTATGCCAGTACCAGGCTGTTTTGATTACTATGACCTTTTGGTACAGTTTGATATTAGGTAGCATGATTCCTCTAATCTAGCGTGGTTCTTCTTTCTGCGGATCGCTGTTGCTATGTGGGGCCTTTTGGGGTTGCATATAAATTTTTGAATTATTTGTTCTAGTTCTGTGAAATGCGTCATTAGAATCTTCATAGGAATTCTGTTAAATCTATAGATTGCTTTGGTTAGTGTAGACATTTTAATGATGTTAATTCTTCCCATCCATGAACATGGAATGCACTTCCACTTATTTGTATCTTTTTCAATTTCTATCTTCAGTGTCTTATAATTTTCTGAGTACAGATCTTTTATATCCTTGGTTAGGTTTATTCCTAGGTATTTTACTCTTTTTGAAGCAGTTGTGAATGGGATTATTTTCTTAATTTCCCTTTCTGTTTCTTAATTATTGGCATATAAAAATGCAATTGATTTCTGAATATTAACTTTGTATCCCACTACTTTGCTGTATTCATTGATCAGTTCTAGTAGTTGCTTGGTGGAATCTTTGGGTTTTTCTATGTACAGTATCATGTCATCTGCAAAAAAAGACAGTTTTTTTTTTCTTCCTTTCCAATTTGGATGCCTTTTATTTCTTCTTCTTGTCTGATTACTGTGGCTAGGACTTTCAATACTATGTCAAATAAGGGAGGTGAAAACGGATGTCCCTCTCTTGTTCCTCATCTTAAGAGGAATGCTTGTAGTATTTGCCCATTGAGTATGATCCCGGCAGTGGGTTTGTCATATATGACCTTTATTATGTTTAGGTATGTTTGCTCTATTTCCACTTTGCCGAGAGCTCTTATCATAAATGGGTGCTGGATTTTATCAAAAGCTTTTTCTGCAACTATTGATATAATCATTTTGTTTTTACCCTTCATTTGATTTATGTGGTGAATCACATTTATTAATTTGTGAATGTTGTAGCATTCTTGCATTCCCAGAAGAAATCCCACCTGATCATGTTGTATGATTTTTTTGATGCATTGCCATGTTTGGTTTGGTAATATATTATTGAGGATTTTAGCATCTATGTTCATCAGTAATATTGGCATATAATTTTCTTTCTTTGTAGTGTATTTATTTGGTTTTAGAATTAGGATAATGCTGGCCTCATGAAATGAGTTTGGGAGCCTTCCATCCTCTTGAATTTTATCAAATAGTTTGAGAAAGAGAGGCATTAGTTCTTCTCAGAATGTTTGGTAAAATTCACCTGTGAAGCATTTTGGTCCAGGGCTTTTATTTGTTGAAATTTTTTTGATTACTGCTTCAATTTCACTAGTGGTAGTCTCTCTACTCAGATTCTCTGATTCTTCCTGATTTAGTTTTGGAAGATTGTATGTTTCTAGGAATTTTCCCACTTCATCCAGGTTGTCCAGTGTGTTGGCATATAATTGTTCATAATATTTTCTTACAACCCTTTGTATTTCTTTGGTATCAGTTGTTATTCCTTCTCTTTCACTTCCAATTTTATTTATTTGGGCCCTTTCTCCTTTTTTTCTTGATGAGTCTGGTTAATGGTTTGCCAATCTTATTTATGTTTTCAAAGAACCAGCTCTTGGATTCATTGATTTTTTAAAAGATTTTATTTAATTATTTATTTTTAGAGAGGGGAGGAGGGAGAGAGAGAGAAACATCAATGTGTGTGAGGTACATTGATCGGTTGCCTTGCACACATCTTCAGCTTGGGGCCTGACCCACAACCCAGGCATGTGCCCTGACTGAGAATTGAATCAGCAACCTTTCAGTCTGCAGTCCAGCACTCAATCTACTGAGCCACACTAGCCGGGGTGGATTCATTGATCTTTTCATTTGTTTGTTTGTTTGTTTTTACTTTATTTCACTTATTTCCACTCTGATCTTAATTATTTCCTTCCTTCTCTCAGATTGAGCTTTGTTTGTTGTTCCTTTTCAAGTTCCTTTAAGTGTGAAGTTAGATTCTTTATTTGAACTTTTTCTTGTGTTTTTTGAGAAAGGCTTCTAATGCTATGAATTCCCTTTTTAGGATTGCTTTCCCAGTATCCCACAGTTTTGGATTATTGTGTCCTCATTTTCATTTGTTTCAAGGTATCTTTTGATTTCTTCCTTGAAATCTTAGTGACCCATTAATTATTTAATAACATGTTATTCAGCTTCCATGTCTTTGCATGTTTGTGAGCATTCTTTTTCTGATTGGTTTCTACTTTCATAGCACTGTGGTCATAGAAGATGCTTGTTTTATTATTGCAACCTTCTTAAATGTATTGAAACTTGCTTTGTGTTCTAGCATGTAGTCTATCCTAGAAAACATTCTAGGTGCACTTGAAAAATATGTATATTCTTCTGTTTTGGAGTGAAATGCTCTGAGAATATCAATTAAATCCATTTGATCTAGCATGCTGTTTAATGCTGCTGTCTCCTTATTGATTATCTGCCTAGAAGATCTATCCATTGAAGTCAATGGGGTGTTAAAAACACCATCTCTGACTGTATTTCTGTTGATCACTCCCTTTAGATCCATCAAGATTTGCTTTACATATTTAGGTGTTCCTATGTCAGTTGCATAAATGTTTACTACGGTTATATCCTCTGTTTGGATTGTTCCCTTTATCATTATGCAGCATCCTTCTTTGTCTCTTACTATAGCCTTGGTTTTAAAGTCTACTTTGTCAGATATAAGTACTGCTACACCAGCTTTTTTTTTTCTTTTCCATTTGTGGGAAACATTTTTTCCATCTCTTTAATTTTAGTCTCTGTGCATCTTTTAATCTAAGATGGGTCTCTTGGAGGCAGCACATATATTGGGGCTTGTTTTCTTATCCATTCAAATACCCTATATCTTTTGGTCAGAGCATTTAAGCCATTTACAGTTATGGTGATTATTGATAGATATATATGTAGTGCCATTTTATTATTAGACTGTTTTCCTCTTTTTTTCGTTTCTCTTTCTCTTTTCTTTCTCCTCTCCCTCTCCTTCTTC